>VMDO01007282.1:8058-21724 GCA_007922755.1 Pedetes capensis
GAAAATACCATGGCATGAGTCAGACGCACCTTCGTCTTCAACGTGACATCTTTGCTTTTCAATACTCTAAAGAGATCTTTTGCCACAGCTTTTCCTAGAGCAATGCGTCTTTGGATTTCTTGACTGCTGCTTCCACGGGTGTTGATTATAGAGCCAAGCAAAGCAAAATCTTGGACAACCTCAATCTTTTCTCCATTTATTGTGAAGTGGCATGCTGACCCAGTCTTAAGGATTTTTGTTTTGTTGATGTTTAGTCACAACCCATATTGAAGGCTATGATCTTTGATATTCATCAGTAAATGTTTTAAATCCTCTTCACTTTCATCAAGCAGAGTGGTGTCATCTGCACAACGCAGGTTGTTAATGAGTCTTCCTCCAATCTTGATGCCACGTTCTTCCTCATAAAGTCCAGCTTCTTGGATTATTTGCTCAGCGTATAAATTGAAGAGATAGGGTGAAAGTATACATCCCCGATGCACACCTTTCTCAACTTTAAACCACAAAGTGTTTCTTTGTTCTATTTGAACAACTGCCTCCCGGTTCATGTACAGTTTCTCATGAGCACAATTGGGGTTCTGGTATTCCCATTTTCCGAAGTGTTATCCATAATTTGTTATGATCCACACAGTCAAATGCCTTTGCATAGTCAATAAAACATAGGTAGACATCTTTCTGATATTCTCTGCTTTCAGCTAATATCCACCTAACATCAGCAATGATGTCCCTGGTTCCCCGCCCTCCTCTGAATCCCGCTTGATTTTCCAGTAATTCCCTGTCTATATACTGCTGCAGTTGCTTCTGAATGATCTTTAGTAGAATTTTGCTGGTGTGCAATATTAATGATACTGTCCGATAGTTTGCACATTCAGTTGGATCCCCTTTTTTGGGAATAGGCACAAATACGGATCTCTTCCAGTCAGTTGGCCAAGTAGCTGTTTTACAAACCTGTTGGCACAAACATGTTAACACTTCCAGTGCTGCATCTGTTTGTTGAAACATCTCTATTGGTATCCCATCAATTCCTGGAGCCTTGTGTTTCACCAGTTCTTTCAAGGCAGTTTCCACTTCATCCTTCAACACCATTGGTTCCTCTTTGTATGCAACCTCTTGGAATGGTTGGTCATCTACCAATTCTTTCTTGTATAATGACTCTGTGTATTCTTCCCATCTTCTTTTGATGTTTCCTGAATCATTTAATATTTTCACTGTAGAATCTTTCACTACTGCCACCCGTGGCTTGAATTTTTTCTTCACTTCCTTAAGCTTGAGAAACACAGAGTATGTTCTTCCCTTTTGGTTTTCTGCCTCCAGCTGCTTGCACATGTCATTATAATATTTGTTTTTGTCTTCTCAAGCTGCCTTCCAAAATCTTCTGTTTAGTTCCTTAACTTCATCATGTCTTCCTTTTTCTTTAGCTGCTTGACATTCAAGGGCAAGTTCTACTGTCTCTTTTGACATGTAATTTGGTCTTTTCTTTTTTTCTTGTCTTTTAAAGAACTTTTTGCTTCCTTCTTGAATGATATCTTTTATGTCATGCCACAACTCTTCTGGTCTCCTATCATTTGTGTCTAATGAATTAAACCTGTTCTCGAGGTGGTCTCTGAACTCAGGTGGTATATACTCAAGGTCATACCGTGGCTCTCATACACTTGTTCTAATCTTCTTCAGCTTCAGTTTGAACTTGCATATGAGAAGTTGATGGTCTGATCCACAGTCAGCACCTGGTCTTGTTTTGACATTTTGTATAGAGCTTTTCCATCATCTCTTTCCACATATGTAGTCAATTTGATTCCTGTATGTTCCACCTGGTGGAATCCATGTGTATAGACTCCATTTATGTTATTGAAAAATGTATTTTTAATGAAAAGGTCATTGGTCTGACAAAGTTCTATCATGCGATCTCCAGCTCTATTTCTGTCACCAAGACCATATTTTCCAACTACTGAGCCATCTTGTTTGTTTCCAACCTTTGCATTCCAGTCACCAGTGATTATCAGTATGTCTTGATTGCATGTTTGATCTATTTCAGATTGCAGAAACTGATAGAAGTCTTCCCTTTCTTCATTTGTGGCCTTAGTGGTGGGTGCCTCAATTTGAATAATAGTCATATTAACTGGCCTTCCTTGTAGGTGTATGGATATTATTCTATCACTGACAACATTGTATTTCAGGACAGAGCTCAAGATGTCTTTTTTAATGATGAATGCAACCCCATTTCTCTTTAGTTTGTCATTCCCAGCATAGTGGACCATATGATTATCTGACTCAAAATGCCCTATGCCAGTCCATTTTCGCTCACTGATGCCTAGAATGTCAATGTTTATGTGCTCCATTTCTCTTTTAACAATTTCTAATTTTCCTAGACTCATACTAGATACATTCCATGTTCCAATTATTAATGGATGTTTACAGTTGTTTCTCCTCATTTTGAGTCGTGCTACATCAGCAAATGGAGGTCCCTAGGGCTTTACTCCATTTCTGTCATCATGGTAGACTCCACTTTGAGGAGGCAACTCTTCCCCAGTAGTCTTTTGAGTGCCTTCCAACCTGGGGGTCTCATTTTCTGGCACTATATCTGACAGTGTTTCTTTGCTCTTCATAGGGTTTTCAATGGCTAGTTGTTTCAGGACTGATTCACCAGTCTACTCCCTAGTCTGTCTTAGTCTGGAAGCTCAGCTGCAAACCTGTCTACCATGGGTAACCTTGCTCATATCTGAGGTACCAGTGGCAGAACTCTCAGCCTCATCACAACACATAAGCCCCCACAGTGCAGCAAACTGTCAGACATGTGGGGGAGGAATGTCATTAGCCATTGCTAAAGTTGCTGTGCCTACAGCCATACCACAGTAGCATCTGATCCTATCAGATCTCAGAAGCTAAGCAGTGTCAGGACTAGTTAGTCCTTGGATGGGAGACCACGTGGGAATACCAGGTGCTGTAGCCTTGGGAGAAGGACCTGGCAGCCCACTCCCAAAAAAACAATCATCCATGGAAAACCTTATGGGTAAGAGAGAAGCACTGATGATAGTGCTGCGCATGGGACAGTGTCAGGTAGCATTTTTTCTGTTGTACATAGGGCTGTTATGAATCAGACAACAACTTGTTGGCACCTAACAACAAGATTGCTATGAGCAAAAGACAAAGCAATTCACTCAGGCATGCAGTGGGAGCAGGAAGTGTTACCCAAGTCTGAGATAGTAACTAAACTGCCTCCAGTACACCACTTAAACATCCTTTTTTAGGAATTTACTTTAGCCTCAGCAAAAGAAGAGAATAAATGTGAGATGGAAGAAATAGAAAAGGAAAACTGAGGATCAATGAGGGGAAGAAAGCCAGCCAGAGAACAAGGCCAGAGAACAAATACTTCAAAT
Organism: Pedetes capensis; assembly: GCA_007922755.1. Lineage (NCBI taxonomy): Eukaryota > Metazoa > Chordata > Mammalia > Rodentia > Pedetidae > Pedetes > Pedetes capensis. The sequence goes on from VMDO01007282.1 coordinate 11,430, forward strand.
ATGGAATAAAAATAGAAGCTTCTATATGCAAAGTGTTTATAAAAAGTGATACACTAACATGTTTAAAAACTGTTTAATATATGGTAAAGACAGACCAAGTGCATGTAGTCATAGCAACTCAGGAGCTGGAGGGATGAGGATTAGAAGTTGAAGGCTAGAGGCAGCCTGTGCAATTTAATGAGACCCGGTCTCAAAATAAAAAGTAACAAAGGACCTGGGAATGCAACTCACTCATGGAGCACTTGCCTAGCATGTGGGAGGCCCAGGGTTCAACCCTTCCAAAAGTACCCAAAAAAAGTAAAGGTACACACACACACACACACACACACACACACACATAGTGGTGGTTGTTATTATTAGGTGCCTTTGAGTTGAGTCCAACTCATTGTGACCCTCATAAGCTTCTCAATGGCTAATTGTTTTGGGATTGGTTTGGAAGTGGATTGCCACATCCTTCTCCATATATATACACATATGTGAATATATATCCACATACATAAAATCATTGTTCAAAGGGAAAAAAGGCAATTGGAAACTCCAGGAAGCCATACAAATTCAAGCAAAAACACTAGAAGAAATTTATTACAAAATATAAAGCAAATTCATTGTAAAATAATCCTAAGTAATATATAGGTAGTATAAAAAATGAATTCAGTTTTGATTCTAGAAACATTAAACTTTTATCATTATAATACAACTGCAAATTTGGACCATATTCAAAAACTATTTACATAGCTATTATAATGTAAATGTTGCCTAATGGTTTCTCCCATTTATAGTCAACCTGTGGACAAATCAAAAATGATTTCTGGTTGAAGAGTCAATTTTACATGCTTGTTATTTTTGTTAGGAGTGGTCAAGTCAGGTCCAACTCATAAAAACCCTATGTACAACAGAACAAAAACCTCTCTTTTTTATGCTAAGCCCATTGTTTCAGATACTGTGACAATCCATCTAGTTGAGGATCTTCCTTTTTTCCACTGACCTGCCACTCTTTCAAACATGATGTCCTTCTTCAGGGTCTGATCCCTCTGACCACTTTTCCAAAATACATCAGATGCAGTCTAGCCATCCTTGCTTCCAAGGAACACTCTGACTGCATGTCTTCTAGGGCAGATCTGTTGGTTCTTTTGATAGTCATTGGGATACTAAAAATTTGTCTCTAGTACCATAATTCAAAAGCATCAATTCTTTTCCTGTTTTCCTTATTCAATGTCCAGCTTTCACAACCATATGATGTTATTGAAAATACTGTTGTATGAGTCAGGCATACCTTTGTCTTCCGTGTGACATCTTTTCTATGAGGTGCTCACCTCCTGGTCCGGGCCCGCGGGTGAGGGGTGGGGACTCCTTTGGCCTTTGGGAATGCCCACAGAGATTGGAAAAAGGAAAAGGCCTCAGGTGCTTTTGCCTTGCGTGGATAAACACAGCTCTTTATTGTCTCTCTCTGTCCTTATTAGGGCAGAGAGAAACCCAGACAAGTGCACAGCTTACAAGTGTTGGCAGCTAAGTGCTGCAGCTCTATGCTGCATCAGGGCAGCAGCAGCTCTTCTGCCTCCAGTCCTGGGACCAGAGACTGTCCTCAGCTTGCTTGTAGTCTGTCTCTCCTTGAGAGTGCCATTTAGTTGTCCTGGTCTCAGTGGTCACAAGGAGAGATGCTTCCATGTTGCTGGTTCAATCCAGAGAGAGTCCTTTCTTTTCCTATGGTCCGTAGCAAGAGAGTTGTTGTCATCTTGCTGGTCCAGTCGAGAGAGAGTTCTATCTTCATTGGTGGTCAGACAGAGAGAGAGAGAGAGAGAGAGAGAGAGAGAGAGAGCAAGAGCTGCTGCAGTATAGCTTCTTATATAGCTCACCCCGAGTGCCCTGGGCCAATCAGCTTTGAGTCAAGTTGTCCAGTCAGGTTCAGGGGAATTATGAAAGGTTTTGCACGAATGTCCAATCAAGATACTTTCATTTCCTCTAGATTTCTAACAAATTAGAAAGCTCATTTAGCAGCTCAGTTTATGAACCAGATCTTCAAAAGCTGTTTTCCTAGTTTTGGGGTTTTTGCCAATTTCCTCCCAATTTCCCCCTACACTTTTCAGCACTTAAAAGAGGCTGTTTGTAACAATTTTTCTCAGTGCAATGTGTCTTTTGATTTCCTGAGTGCTTCTTCCATGGGTGTTGATTGTAGAACCAAGTGAAGGAAAATCTTGGACAACCTCCATATTTTCTCCATTTATCATGAAGCTGCATGGTGACCCAAATGTAAGGATTTTTGTTTTGCTGATGTTGAGGCACAATCCATACTAAAGGCTGTGTTCTTTTATCTTCATCAGTAAATGTTTCAAATCCTCCTCACTTTCAGTAAGCAGAGTTGTATCATCTGCATAACACAGGTTGTTAATGAGTCTTTCTCCAATCATGATGGTGCATTCTTTATCCTAAAGTCCAGCTTCTCAGATTATTTACTTAGCATAAAGAATGAAGAGGTACAGTAAAAGGATGCAACCTGATATATAACTTTCTTGACTTTAAACCAGGCAATATTTCCTTTTTCTGATGGAATGACTGCCTCCTGGTCCATGTGCAGATTCCTCATTAGTGCAATTAAGTCCTCTGACAGTCCCATTATTCACAATATTATCCATAAATTATTGTGATCCACACAATCAAATGCCTCTGCACAGTCAATAATACACAGACAGACATCTTTCTGGTATTCTCTGCTTTTGGCTAATATCAACAGTAATATCTCTGGTTCCATTGCCCTCTTCTGAATCCTGCTTGAGTTCCCTGTCGATATATTGCTACAGTCACTTTTGAATGATCTTTAGCATGTAGGTGATGTTAATGATATTGGTTAATAATTTCCACATTTGGTTGGATCCCTTTTCTTGGGACTAGGCACAAATATGGATCTCTTCCAGTCAAGTGGCCAGGTAGGTGTTTTCCAAATCTCTTGGCATAAACAAGTTAGCTCCTCCAGTGCTGCATCTGTTTTTGGAAACATCTCAATTGGTATTCCATCAATTCCAGGAGCCCTGTGTTTTGCCAATTCCATCAAAGCAGCTTCCACTTCATCCTTCAGTACCATTAGCTCCTGATCATGTATAACCTCTTAAAATGGTTGTCCATCCACCCTTTCTTTTTGGTATAAGGACTGTGTGTATTCCTTCCATCTTCTTTTGATGTTTCTTGTGTTGTTTAATATTTTCCCTGTGGAATCCTTTACCATTGCCACTCAAGGCTTGAATAAATTCTTCAATTCCTTAAGCTTTAGAAAAACAGAATGCATTCTTCCCTTTTGGTTTTCTATCTCCAGCTCTTTGTACCTGTCATTGCAGTATTTGATTTTGTCTTCTTGAACTGCCTTTTGAAATATTCTGTTTAGTTCTTTAACTTCGTCGTGTCTTCCTTTTACTTTAGCAGTACAACATTCAAGGGCAAGTTTGAAAGTCTCTTTTTACATGTAATTTGGTCTTTCATTTTTTCCCTGTCTTTTAATAACCTTTTGCTTTCCTTATGATTCACGTCTTTGATATCATCCAATAGCTTGTCTAGTCCCTGATCATTAGTGTCTAATGCATCAAACCTGTTCTTGAGATGATGTCTGAACTCAGGTGGGATATGCTCAAGGTCATACCTTTGCTCTCGTACACTTGTTCTAATTTTCTCCAGTTTTAGTTTGAACCTGCATATGAGCAGTGAATGGTCTGATCCACAGTCAGCACCTGGTCTTGTGCTGACTCTTGATATTGCCTTTTCCATTATCTCTTTCTACAAATGTAGTCAATTTCATTCCTGTATCTTTTACCTGGTGACTTCCTTGTGTATAGTCACCATTTATGTTGATGAAAAATGTATTTGCAATGAAAAGGTCGTTGGTCTGACAAAATCCTATCATGTGATCTCCAGCATCATTTCTGTCACCAAAGCCATATTTTCCAACTACCGAGCCTTCTTCTTTGTTTCTAACTTTTGCATTCCAGTTACCAGTAATTATCAGTACATCCTGATTTCATGTTTGACGTATTTCAAATTGCAGAAGCTGGTTAAAATCTTCCCTATCTTCATTTGTAGCCTTAATGGTAGGTGCATAAATTTGAATAACATTCATATTAACTGGGCTTCCTTATAGGTATATGGATATTATTCCATCACTGACAGCCTTGTACTTCAGGACAGATCTTGAGATGTTGTTTTTGATAATGAATGCAACCCCATTTCTCTTTAATCTATCATTCCTGGCATAGTAGACCATATGATTATCTGATTCAAAATGGCCCATGCCAGTCCATTTTACCTTACTGATGCCAAGAATGCCAATGTTTATGCACTCCATCTCCCTTTTGACAATTTCTAATTTTCCTAGATTCATACTAAGTACATTCCATGTTTCAGTTATTAGTGAATGTTTATAATTAATTGTTCCTTCTCATTTTCAGTCATGCTACATCAGCAAATGGACATCCCTGGGTCATTGCTCCATTTCTGTCATTAAAGTAGATTCTACTTTGAGGAGGCAACTCTTCCTCAGTTGTCTTTTGAATGCCTTCCAATCTGGGGGGCTCATTTTCTGTCACTGTATCTGAAAGTGTCAATTTACTATACTGTGCAGGGCTTGCATGTTGCCGTGATGCTGAAAACTATGCCATCAGTATTACAGAGACCAGTATGGTCACTCATGGTGGACAGGATTCTGCTTAGCTTCAAGACAAAGACAGACATGGGTGAAGGGCATGGTTAACCTACTCCCGAAACACTTAGTCATTGAAAACCCTATAAATAGCAGAAAATTATATATGCTAATAACTTAAAATCTGAAAATGAAAGTATAACTTTTAATTTATGCTAAGATATAGAAAAATATTACCACAAAAAGACATGCAAATGGAAGAGAGGTCTTTGGTGGGGGGGGTGGGGGGAGGAAGTGCATGAGAGGGTAAGGGGGAACTTATCTGTGCAATATACAACAAAATGAATATATGGAAATGTCACAATGAAATGCATGTCAGAATGAAACACATTAAGTTGTACATTAAAATTTTCCAATAAAAACAAAGATTTGAAAAGATAAAATTGCAGGTTGTTGTTGTTAGGTGCTGTCAAATCAGGTCAATTCTTACTCAACTTATGTAGAACAGAACAAACTCTACCCAACATTGTTGTAGCCACTGTGCTAGTCCATCTAGTTGAAGGTCTTGCTTTTTTTTCACTGACCTGCACTCTCCCAAACATGATGTCCTTTTTCAGGGATTGGTCTCTCCTGACTACATGTGCAAATGAGACACAATCTAGCCATCCTGTCTTCCAATGATCACTCTGGTTGCACTTCTCAAACAGTTCTCTTAGGTCTTTTGGAAGTCCATGGTATATTCAATATTTATCCCAGCACCATAATTCAAAAGCATCAATTCTTCTCCTGTCTCCCTTTATTTGCTGTCCAGCTTTTGTAAGTATATGATGCAACTGAAAATACCAGGCATGATTCAGGGACAACTTCATCTTCAATGTGACAACTTTACTTTTTGACACTTTTTTTTAATTGGAAGTTTTTAATGTACAACATAATGTATTTCATTCTGACATGGATTTCATTGTGACATTTCTGTATATGCGTTTCATTGTACATGGCACAGATAACATCCCCCTTACCCTCTTGTGCACCTCCTCCTCCCTCTCCCACCCCCCTACCAAAAGCCTCTCTTCTACTTGCATGTCTTTTTGTGGGATTATTTTTCTATATTCCCTTGCATCCCAATTATGATTTAAGTCCAAATGTTTTTCTGTAGTGATCTCTCTTTTTACATTTTCAGTAGTGTTACATGAATAATCTAGCCCATTTGCATTATTACCAGTCTTTGGTATTATTGCTATTATTTTAATTGTTTCCTGAGCTATTAAAGTTGGGCTGATTTCTTCAAGGTCACCCTCTCCCTCATTCCTCGCTCCTCCTTGTCCTTTCTCCCCCTCCTGTCTTCTCCCATCATTGCTTCCTTTTGCTAGATCCCTCCCTCCTTCTTTCTGCTCCCTAAATTGCCCCTTCTCTGCTAAATTGACTTTAGCTTTTTATTATGTTCCAATTTCTATATAGGATTTTTTCCTGGTTTTAAATTTGATTTAGCTCCCACATATGAGTGTGAACATGTAGTATTTCTCTTCTTGGGCTTGTGTTCATTCACTTAAAATAATTTTCTCCAATTCCATCCATTTTGCTGCAAATGACATTATTTCATTTTTTTGATTGCTGAGTAGTATTCCATTGTGTATATGTACCATAATTTTTTTTATCTATTCTTCTGTTGATGGGCACTTTGGTTGATTCCATATCCTTGCTATTGTGAAAAGTGCTGCATTGAACATGGAGATGCAGGTGTCTCTGTGGTATGATGCCACATCTCCCTTTGGGCAAATTCCCATAGTGTTATAGCTGAGTCATATAGTAGATCTATTTTTAGTTTTCTAAGGTACTCCATATTGATTTCCAAAGTGTTTGGACCAATTTACAGCTCCACCAGCAGTGTAAGAGGGTTCGTTTTATCCACAGCCTTGCCAGCATTTGTTGTTATTTGTTTTGTAGATCTTGGCCATTCTTACTAGAGTAAGGTAGGATCTCAGTGTTGTTTTAATTTGCATTTCCCTAATGGCTAGGGATATTGAGCATTTTTTCATGTGTTTCATGGCCTTACAAGCCTCTTCATTTGAGCACTGTCTGTTCAGTTCCTTTGTCCATTTGTGTATTGGGTTATTTGTTTTCCTGGGCATTGTTTTCTTGAGTTCTTTATAAATTCTGGAAATTAGTCCTTTGTCAGATGTATAGGATGCTAAGATTTTTTCGCATCCAGTGGGGATTTCCTTGACACTGTGGATTGTTTCCTTTGCTGTACAGAAACTTTTTAATTTCATGTAATTCCATTTGTCTATTCTTGTTGCAATTTCTTGAACAGTTGCAGTCCTAATAAGGAAATGTTTTCCTATGCCTATATGTTGGACTGGGATTTAGTTGTAAGAGTGCTGCGCTGCAGTCTCTGAGGTCCTGAGTTCAATTCCCAGCACCACAAAAATGGGAGAAGGATCTGGCAATCCACTCCCAAAGCAATCCCGAAACAGTCGGCCATTGAAAACCCTAAGAGGGTCACTATGAGTCGGATACTGACTAGATGGCACCTAACAACAACATGCCTATTTGTTGGAGCGTATTGCCTATTCTTTCTTCTATTAATTTTAAAGTTTCTGGTTTTATGTTGAGGTCCTTTATCCATTTTGAGTTAACTCCCATTCATATTAAAAGATGCAGGTCAGTTTTCATTTTTCTAGAGGTGGATAGCCATGTTTCCCAGCACCATTTATTGAAAAGGCTATTCTTTTTCCAATTTACTTGCTTTGCTCCTTTGTTGAAAATAAGGTGGCTATAGATGTGTTGAGGTAGTTTTGGATCTTCTATTCTGTTCCAATGGTCTTCATGCCTATATTTGTGCCAGTACCAAGTTGTTTTTGCCACCACTGCCCTGTAGTATAGCTTAAAGTCAGGGATTGTGATTCCACCTGCGTTCGTTTTGCAGCTTAAGAGTGTTTTGGCTATACGTGGTCTTTTGTGATTCCATATGAGTTTTTGGATCGTGTTTTCTATTTCTATGAAGTCTGTCATTGGAATTTTAATGGAGATTGCATTGAATCTATAGATTGCTTTTGGTAGGATAGCCATTTTTACTATATTGATTCTCCCAATCCAGGAGCATGGAAGGTCCTTCCGTTTTTTAGTATCCTCTGCGATTCCTTTCTTTAATGTTTACAGATTGGCAATGAAGAGGTCAAACTATCTTTATTTATGGATGACATGATACTTCACCTAAAGGACCCCAAAACCTCATCCAGAAAATTTTTAGATCAAATCAACTCCTTTATTAACAAAGTGGCAAGATAGAAAATTAACACACAAAAATCAATAGCTTTCCTTTACACCAACTGTAAGCAGGAAGAGAAGGAAATTACAGTTATAATACCTTTCACGATAGTCCACTAGAAAATTAAGTACCTTGGAATCAATCTAACTGAAGACCCTATGGACTTCTACATGGAAAATTTCAAAATATTAAAGGAAGAAATTGCATAGGATACTTTTTAACACTTTAAAGAGGTATTTTGCAACAGCTTTTCCCAATGTAATGTGTCTTTTGTTTACTTGACTGCTGCTTCCATGGGTATTGATTGTAGAACCAAGTTTAAAAAGTACCGCTAGAGACATTCATTCCTTTCACCTTACATACTCCAGACATAAAATATTGACAATCAGAAATAAGGAAATGAAAGAACATTGAGAATAATTACTTCAAGTGACTTTAAAACATACTAATTTGATTGTACATTCCTAGCAATATTTACCCCAAGAACAAAGGAAAGCATGAAAAAACATTGAATAGCATTTATAATAATGTTAGTATTGTTATATTAAAAGTCTTAAGAATAGTTGGAAAATAAAGCAAATAAACAACTCTACTAATGTCTTTTGGAACCATGATTTGTAAAATAAGATAGAAACATACAAAATAAATAAAATTAAATAACAGTCATACAATTATTTTGTGGAATATCAAGAGTATAATTTTACTCTGCTAAAAATAATAAAAACTTACTTCCTGTCCATATTGAAAAGATATAAAGCAATGAAAATCTGATATCAATGAACAAACCTACTACTCATATTTTTGTCTCTAAATATCATTTCTAACTAAAAAGATCTAAGTATACTTTTAATACTTATTCTAGATCTGTGACAGGAAATAGATAATGTGATCCTGTGATATCATGTAGGGCTATAAACAAGAAAGCTGTCTAAGACTACTGAGGTCAAGTCAAAACGTGTCAGGAGACAACTGAAGAAGTTCTTACTATCACAAATGGAAATTTTGAGAACCAAGTGAATAGTGACTTCATTTTATAAATCAGATCAAGTATGCTTGAAAAAAAACATGAATTCATTGTAATACTGAAAATAGGACTATAGCTTCACTGGTTTGCCAAGATACCAACTTTTTATTCTGAAAATTGGTAAATAAGGGAAACAAATTAACCACTTATCCTATGCTCCTTGTGCAAATTGTATCTTAATAGTCAAATAGGAAAAATTCCCCATAGTACAATAGCTCATTCCAAGATGTAAGAAAACTGAGAAAGTAAACATTTTATAATAATTAGTGAAATAACAGATGGGGCCAAATACCACTGTTGACTTCTAAATCCATTAGCTAAAGTGTTGGTGAGGAACTTTATGATAGATATATTGAACTGACCTTTTTGAAACCACTAATTAATCCTCATGTGGCTGTAAGTAGAGCAGCTAGATCTGTACCTTCTTCTAAAGTGATGCAATAGGAAGTACATAAGACTATCAATGAAATATTTTTGCATTTACAGAAGCTTATTTTCCTAATGTGAATTTAATTAGGCCTCTAGGCCTAATTAGCCATTTTATGGGAAGTATTTAATGAATCACACGTGAAACAACAATATAACAAACACATCAACTAAATAATATAGCTGTTCTGTATTTAAATTTTCCCTTTCTTCATGTGAAGAAAAACTATGAGTTTGAACTACCAAGAAAACAATTATTCTCTTAAGATTTCACATACACTCAGTGAAGCCCAAGGTCATCTCAAAAAGATTGTCTGACATTAATTCATTGACTACTGCACTAAGGTTTTGGGCAATCTACTGTTAATGTGGCACTGCATTAAGTGCTATGGATTCAGAAATGCACATTAGAGGCTGCATTCTGTATTTGATTAAAGTTCTCTCAAAAAAACTGGACTCTTCTTTTGGATAAACTCTGCATAGGTTTCTGGAAGTGAATAGGAGAAAGAGCTCTGGCCTAGGTATTTGAATATCTCATAACTGATAATGTAGATATTAGACACTAAGCAGAGCCATAGTAACATAAATAGTACCAGTTTTAATTTTAGAAATTAAAATGGAAATTTTTATACTGCAAGCTGGGCGCAGTGGCACATGAATGTAATCCCAGTGACTCAAGAGGCAGAGGCAGGAGGAGAGACCAGAGTCAATCTGCGTAATTTAGCGAGACCTTCGTACAGCACTTCCGAAGCATGCAAGCACAAAGCCCTGGGTTCAACCCCCAGTACCACCAAAAACAAAATTATATTGCATCATAACATGGTTTATTTTCAATTTGTCCGTGATTTCTCTGATTTGAAAATCAAGCATACAATATATAGTACAGATCTGAGATATCAACAATCAGAAATAGTGAAATTAGCTGGGCCGTGGTGGCCCACGCCTGTAATCCCAGCGGC
>VMDO01007282.1:21824-92792 GCA_007922755.1 Pedetes capensis
AAAAAAAAAAAAAAAAAAAAAAAAAAAAAAAAAAAAAAAAAAAAAAAAAAAAAAAAAAAAAAAAAAAAAAAAAAAAAAAGAAAGAAAGAAAAGAAAAAAAAGAAATAGTGAAATTAATTAGCATTGAGAATAATTATTTCAAGTGACATACTAATTTGACTGTACTTTCCTGGCAATATTTACCCTGAGAACAAAAGAAAAGCATTAGAAAACAAAAGAAGAAGAAAAATCTGAAAATCCTTCACGTTTAAGGATAAAATTTCATGAATCACCAGGAATTTCAATTATAGATCTGTCTTTAAAAATGGCAGAAAAGTAGTTTTAGAATGAAAGTCAACCAGGAGAGCAATATATATGTCATCAGCCACCAATAGATATCTAGGAAAGCCAGTTGATTCTTAAAATTTTAGAAAGAAAAATAGAAACTCTGGAATTTTATTCTCATGCAACAATGTCTAACAGGGAATCCATGCAGTGATTGCTTTATCTTTATCCAGGTTTGCCTTGTAATTGAAATTATCTATCACTTTTGTAGAAGGACTGCAGTTGCATTGTTCTGTCCTGTAAGAATTTTTCCATCATCTTGGCTGGGATGAAAGCTCATGAGAGCCCCTAGTCTTCATAATAATTTTGAAAAGAAACCCATCATATTTTGTAAAACACATTTTTCAAAAAATTAACTGGAGTTATGAGAGTTTAGGAAAATAGTTGCTCTGAACTTCCTGATAGAGAGAGTTTAACTTGCTTTTAAAAAAAAAAAAAAAAAAAACTTCTTTCAAAAAGAATCTTTGGGCTTTCCTGGCCTTCTATGGTCACCCTGAAAGATGACTTTTGCAATTAAATTTCTGTCAAAGTACCACTTTGAGAGAGAGAGAGAGAAGCAGCTAGCCATTTGCAGCTGGCAGAAAAGACTCCTTGACTAGAACTGAGGACAATGGCATAAAGCTAGAAAAGAAAGAACAATTGAGAAACTGAGAGGAACTGATTATAATGCCCCAAACCTATGCATAGGAGACTCCGTTATGGGAAAGCTCTGAACAAGGAGTGCAACTATGAAATATATATATATATATATATATATATATATATATATATATATATATATATATGTATGTATATTTGTTGTTGTTAGGTGCTGTTGAGTTGGTACCCGACTCATACTCATAGCGACATTCATAGGGTTTTCAATGGCTGTTTTGGGATTGCCTTGGGAGTGGATTGCCAGGCCCTTCTCCCATTTTTGCGGTGCTGGGAATTGAACTCGGGACCTCAGAGACTGCAGCACAGCACTCTACCGACTGAGCTAAATCATATATATATATATATATATGTATATATATATGTGTATATATATATGTATATATATACATATATATGTATACATATATATATGTGTATATATATGTATATATGTACATATATATGTATATGTATATATACATATATACATATATATGTATATATATATGTGTATATATATATATACATATATACACACACATATATATACACACATATATATACACACACATACATATATATATATATATATATATATATATATATATATATATATATATATATATATGCTTATCTATGTTGTTGTTGTTAGGTGCCCTCAAGTTGGTATTCGACTCATAGCGACCCTACATACACCAGGGGAAACATTGTTGTCAGTGCTTCTCTGCTGTTCATAGGGGTTTCAATGGCAGATTAATTTTGGGTAGTGGGTTGCCTGGTCCATCTCCCAAGCCTACAGCAACTGGTGTTCCCAGGCTGTCTCCTATCCAAGTACTAACCAAGCCCGACCCTGCTTAGCTTCTGAAATCTGATGGGATCGGATGCCACAGGGTTACCGATGCAGGTATGCTTATCTATGTTGCTGTTGTTGTTGTTAGGTGCCGTCAAGTTGAGTCCGACTCATAGCAACCCTATGTACAGCAGATTGAAACATTTCCCGATTCTGTGCCAGGCATATGATCGATCTTATTTATGTTTAAATCCATTGTTGCTGACACTGTGTCAATCCATCTGGTGGAGGGCTTTCCTGTTTTTCGTTGACCTGCCACTCTCCCAAACATGATATTTTTCTCCAGGGTTTGATCTCTCCTGACTATATGTCTGAAATATGTAAGCCAGAGTCTGGCCATTCTTGCTTCCAAGGAACACTCTGATTGCACTTCTTCTAGGACAGATTTGTTGGTTCTTTTGGCAGTCCATGGTATATTCAACAGACCTCTCCAGCACCATAATTCAAAAGCATCAATTCTTTTCCTGTCTCCTTTGTTCAATGTCCAGCTTTCACAACCATATGATGCAACTGAAAATACCATGGCATGAGTCAGGCACACCTTTGTCTTCAATGTGACATCTTTACTTTTCAATCCATAGAATTCCCTTATTCTAGGAATGTCCTCAGATCTCAGTCCATCACCTTAGTTAACACAGAAGCTATCATCATAGTACTGTGTTTGAGTGCCTTGATTGTAAATTATGAATTTTAAAACTTCTCATCTTCCATATTTCTTACCATAAATATAAAAACACAAATATAGCTGGTTAATAGGAGGAATAATGAAACTGAGGCACAAAAGGATGAATAAAAAGACATGTAGAAACTGCCGTGAATAGTTAAATGCTGGGAATTATTTAACAAGTAGTTCCTTAGTTAGTTAAAAAAAAACATAAATACAAATATAGCCTGATCATACCATTTTGCCAGTTTCCATGCTGTGAATTCTCCTACAATGGCTGATTTCAAACTATTACCATGATGTCATTCAGCATGAGTTGGGAAGAGATTCCCAGTAGAATTTCATTACATAATATTTCCTGCAAATATCATAGATGTAAATAATTTTAAAAGAATACAAAAGAGTAAAATACAAAGTAGGTAATATTAAAATAGATAATAGGAAAATAGCACATGATGAGACAATTATTTAGGACCTAAATAATATAATTTATTTATTTGTAAGTTTATATGCTTTTTAAGTAATGATTATGTTTCACAATCAGCTTACAAAATTCTTGAATTTAACCGTTGACTCTAGTGAACTGCTAGGGCCAATTCTAGTATATGAGTTATCTAATGGTACACACAAGTCTATGTCAGTTGCCTTTAAAGCCCAGAAACCCCATTGTTGTCCTTAGAATACAAGAGATAGCACAGTGTCTTCATAATCTCCCTCTCTCTCTCTCTTTCTCTCTCTCTCTGTCTCATAAATAATCTATTTCATGCTGGACTTCAGCCATTTGTAATAGCTGTTTTAGTAGGGATTGACCATTATAATTTTAAACACATTAGAAATAGAAAAATATATAAAAGAGTCAATTACAAAACTTCTTTTTTACTGATTCCTCGTGAAAAATAGGGCTCAGTTCTTAGAGTGCCACTCTGCAGTCTCTGAGGTCCCAGGTTCGATTCCTAGCACTGCAAAAATGGGAGAACTACATGGCAATCCAGTCCCAAGAAGTGATATAAAGGATGCATAATGGAAAAAGGCAAAGCTGTATTACTCTGTACCCCATCACCATTTACTAATACAGGGGGGAAAAGTCTTTTCTAAGGCAGAGAATATCAGAAAGATGTCTATCTATGTTTCATTGACTATGCAAAGGCATTTGACTATGTGGACCATAACAAATTGTGGATAAGACTTTGGAAAATGGGAATACCAGAGCACCTAATTGTACCCATGAGGAATCTGTACATGAACCGGGAGGCAGTTGTTCGAATAGAGCAAGGAAACACATCCTAGTTTAAAGTTGAGAAAGGTGTATATCAGGGCTATATACTTTCACCATATCTCTTCAATTTATATGCTGAACAAATAATCCGAGAAGCTGGACTTTATGAGAAAGAACACAGCATCAGGATTGGAGGAAGACTCATTAACAACCTGCATTATGCAGGTGACACAACTCTGCTTGCTGAAAGTGAAGAGGATTTAAAACACTTACTGATGAAGATCAAAGATCATAGCCTTCAGTATGGGTTGCAGCTAAACATCAACAAAACAAAAATCCTTATGACTGGGTCAGTATGCAACAACACAGTAAAAGGAGAAAAGACCGAGGTTGTCCAAGATTTTGCTTTACTTGGCTTATAATCAACACTCGTGGAAGCAGCGGTCAAGAAATCAAAAGACGCATTGCTCTAGGAAAAGCTGTGGCAAAAGATCTCTTTGGAGTACTGAAAATAAAGATGTCACCTTAAAGACGAAGGTGCGCCTGACTCAAGCCGTGGTGTTTTCAGTCACATCATATGGTTGTCAAAGCTGGACATTAAACAAGGGATACAGGAAAAGAATTGATGCTTTTGAATTATGGTGCTGGAGAGGTCTATTGAATATACCATGGACTGCCAAAAGAACCAACAAATCTGTCCTAGAAGAAGTGCAATCAGAGTGTTCCTTGGAAGCAAGAATGGCCAGACTCTGGCTTACATATTTCAGACATATAGTCAGGAGAGATCAAACCCTAGAGAAAATATCATGTTTGGGAGAGTGGCAGGTCAATGAAAAACAGGAAAACCCTCCACCAGATGGATTGACACAGTGTCTGCAACAATGGGCTTAAACATAAATAAGATCGTGTGCCTGGCACAGAATCGGGAAATGTTTCAATCTGCTGTACATAGGGTCACTATGAGTCGGACTTGGCTTGAAAAAAACCTAGCAACAAGAACAACAAGCATTCAGGCAGCCACAATAGCTTTGGTTATGAATGTCCTCAGAACTAGAGAGAATGCAACAGAGAAGATAGCATGGCTCATCTTCTGGGCTCAAATTAGACTTTTTTCCAAAGTCCATGGTAGATGCAATAGTCTTAAAAGTGAGCCTTCCTACTGTAGAAGACAGGCTGTTTTGAATGACAAGAGGTTTTGATGATCTCCAAAATCTGAAATTATTAGAATTCTCAGAACACAGTCTCTATTTATAAATCAGAGTGGAAAACAATATATGATGATGTAGGAGAAATTTTCCATCTCAAAAAGATAGGCAAGTTTGACAGTGATAATAAGGGAAAATTATTAAGACCATAGCTAAGCCAAATCTCTATAAACACTTCACTTTTCAATGTACAAATAACCCATTTCATATTTTCTATTAAATGAATAAATAAGGTTTTTGCATTTCTGACACCATACATTGCAGATTGAAGTCCAGTCTTCCAATTGTCATTATTTTAACTTTGTGAACATCTGATCTATTATTTCTTTCTCTCCAATGTTTATTTGGTAGATGGGAATAAATATAAATTTATCATGAAAATTTTTGTTGTTTTTTCTTTTCTTTTTGCAATACTGGGGGCTGAACCCAGTGCTCTCCCACTGAGATGCACCTCCAGCCCCTTTTTCCAATTTTTTTTTTTGAGTCAGGGTCTTGCTAAATTGCTCAGGCTGGCTCTGGCCTCAAATTCATGATCCTCTTGCCTCAGCCTCACAAATCACTGGGATTACAGGCATGATCCTATTGCTATTTTCATGTAGGCTCTCATTACAGCCTCCAACTCTGGATTCTCCTGCCTCAGCCTCCCCCGAGCTGGGATTACTGATTCATGCCACCATAACTGGATAGAACATATTTAAATGACTTAAATCATCCAGTCACAATTGAGTACAGTGACTAATAGGGCTTAAATTAAAAGGTCTGGAAATTTTCCTAAAATGTTACTTTTGTTGTTATTAGGTGTCATAGAGTCTATATCCAACTCAAAGCAACCCTACATACAACAGACAAAACCATACTGTCAGTGCTTTTCTGCTATTCATAGGGTTTTCAATAGCTGGGAGTCTGTTGCTGGGTCCTTCTCCCAAACCTACAGCACTTGGTGTTCCCAGGTAGTCTCCTATCCAAGTACTAAGACTGACCCTGCTTACCTTCTGAGATCTGATGAGATCAGATGCCACAGTGGTACAGCATTAATTTCTCTATAGCTTTCCTCCAATATTACCTGCACAAAATCCAATGACATTTTCATGTAATTTTTCTCATTAAAATTATTTTTCATAGACAAGTACTATGGTGCATGCCTATAATTCCAAAGACTCAGGAAACTGGGGCAAGAGGATCACAAGTTCAAGGACAGAGACACCCTGTACAATTAAGTGAGATTTCGTTTCAAAATAAAAAAGTGGCTGATGATGCAGCTCAATGACAGACTACTTGCCTAGCATGTGGAAGGTCCTGGGTTCAACCCCCTAGTTTTCATTTTTGTTCTTGTTAGATGCCATCAAGCCAGGTCCAACTCATAGTGACCCTTATAGAGTTTTCAACAGTAGATTGCTTCAGGATTGTATTGGGAGTGAGTTGCCAAGCCCTTCTCCCACAACCCCTTAGTACCTCAAAAGAGATTTGTTGTTGTTATTAGGTGCCCTCAAGTCGGTATTTGACTCATAGCCACCCTACATACAACAGGGAAACTCTATTGTCAGTGCTTCTCTGCTGTTCATAGGGTTTTCAATGGCTGATTGATTTTTGGGAGTGAGTTGCGGGACTGTCTCCCAAACCTACAGCACCTGGTGTACCCAGGCAGTCTCCCATCTAAGTGCTAACCAGGCCCGACCTGGCTTAGCTTCTGAGATCTGATGGGATCAGATACCAGATGGGAGAAAGAAAACAAAGAATTTTTAAGCAAAAGCAATAAAAATAGAAGTGCTAGTTGGCTGTTCTTTCTAGATCTACAAGATCAGTAAAAGCATTAAACTACATTATAAATAATAAAGTCCATATTTTAAGTAAATTATTAACACATTTTATGTGAAATAGTTGAAGCTTCATTAATAATTTCAATTTGGAATTTTATTGCCCTGAAATATGCATTTTCTGAAAAGCATTATCTAATTTCTGTAGATAAATATATTTTACCCAGAGGGACATAAATCTAGATTATGATGTGGTGCTCTTTTAAAACTTATTCTTTTCTTGAAGTTTTTAAAAACAATTTATATCTGAAAATGCTCGATTGTATTTTAACTCTATAGTAGATGGTGTTATCGCACTTTCTAAGATTATTCATTAGCTTTTTTGGCACTGATAAAGATTCTGCACTTTGGTTTTTCAGTTTTTAAGTGTTATATTATGTGCCACTTGATGTGTTTTTCAACATTATGTGTATTGGTAATGGTAAGTTTTCTTTATTTGAATCATGAGCTTTAGCCAAACATGAGCATGATTAAAGAGAAATGAAGTGTGGAATACTTTTAACTGGAATAATGTAATCTTGGGCACCATTTCCAACAACATTTACATCACTAAGTCAAAAAAATTGTTATTCATATATACACTGTATTTGTTTAATTTTATACTACTTTTTATCTACTATCAAAGATTCCAGCTAGTTCTGGATTCTGTGATTTCAGATTATAGTTTAATATAGTTTAATGAATAACATTTCTTCTTGATTATCCTACAGATTTTGAGCAATTGTGGTTGTTGTTAGGTGCCGTCAAGTGGGTGTCTGATTCATGGCAACCCTACTTACAATAGGAGAAACACTATTGTTAGTGTTTCTCTGTTATTGATAGGGTTTTTAACGGCTGATTGTTTTATGGGAGTGGGTTGCTGGGTCCTTCTCCCCAATCTACAGCATCTGGTATTCCCAGGTGGTCTCCCATCCAAGTACTAACTAGGCCCAACCCTGTTTAGTTTCTGAGATCCAACGCCACAGTGATGTGGCTGTAGACATTTAAGCAATTAGGCTTATAAAATGTGAAATTCAGCCAGGCATTCTGAGTGAGGTGGCACACACCTTGTAGTCTCAGCACATACTAGGCTGAGGCAGGATTACTTGCATCCAGGCTTTTGAGACCAGTCTGTGTAATACAGTGAGACCCTGCTTTTAAAAACAAAATAAAATTCACATGAAGAAGTTTAAGTTCAACATGTCTTAATTTTAGATGTTCACTTATGTTATTTTATGGTAAATAATAGAGTTTCAATATAGATGCTCCTTAATTTATAATGTGGTTACATCCCAGATCATGTGGCTGCCACATGAGAATCATACTGAGAATCAATAGTATTACAAAGCTTTTGAGAGGGCAGAAAAAGATCAAAATGCAAAGTATAGTTCCTACTGAATTTGTATCACTTTCACACCATAGTAAAGTAAAAAAAAATATGAGTTGAAACATAAGTCAGAAATTGTCTATCAAAATGCTACACACTTTCTACTTATCCAAGAATTACAACACACTAACAATAAAAGTAAAGTCAAAAGTAGTCTATTTAGAGGCAGTAGCAACTAATAGAGTGACAATGAAAATGGTGTACTGTATTTTGCAAAGATTTTGCAACATGACTATGACATTTACCCTGATTTGGGCTGAAGTGACTGCAAAAGATTTTCAGATTTCCCCATGAAAGCAGTATGAATCATCAGCTTCAATTATTTAATTTATAATTATATTTATTAATATCACCACTTGCAGTTATCATTATAATACTTATAAAACACCTACAGAAGTATTTTGTTATTTTCATAACTGTACTAGTTATATTAGTGTGTTCCTGCTGAATACCTACCAAATTTTTCTTACTGATAAAGGTGTTATTGAAAACTCTGGCTCAGCAGTGTTGCAACAGTGGCCTTTCTTTTATGGAACATCATACTCAGACAAACTTGGCCACCCAGTCACTGAGGCACTAAAACACAACAAGCAGCCTGTGGCTTGTGTGTCAGAGCAAGCCTAAGAGAACTTATCTCCCAAGAACAAGAGTGTCGACAAGAGGGTGAGCTGCAGATGCTTATTCCAAACTATCCAACTTGCCAAGTCACTTCACCTCTACTGTGGGACAGTGGGCAGCAGAGTGAAAAGCTGCCACGGGTGTCACACCAATGAATGTCATTCCTCTAGGATGGATACTTGAGATAAGGAGCAAGAAATGTTTCCCTTGCAATATTGCTCAGAAATCCGTTACCCATTTGGCTTGATCCTATGGCCAACCAGGAATGTGGCCATCTCTCTCAAGGGAAGAATTTATTCAGAATTTTCTCCTCTCAACCTCAAATGACCATTGTTTTAATAGTATAACTGCCCCAAGAATGTCAGTGGCCAGGGCATATTTGGCTCTTTGATGTTCTGAAATTTGTCTGTACGATAAATTACCTCAGTAAATCCAAGGACTTCCTCACCACGGGAATGGAAATTCATTTTCAACTCAATAGTCTGTCCTAAATTATGTCAGATTATGATTTCCAATCAACTAATCAAAAATTCAGCAATTAGATAAAAAGATGGCATAAAATAAAATTGCTAATGGCATATAAATGGCCTGAATTTCAATATAAACATCTCCCACTGTGAGTTTCCTGGGGAAAAATTAAATCTCAAGGATTAAATCCTGCTGAAAGTTATAAAGACTTAAATTCAGAAATCAAATTGTCGGCCTTCATTAGCTAAATTTCCACAGAATTGAAGTTGCAAAACCTGCAAGTTAAAGTTTAAAGGAGTTAAATTTTAAAATCAAATTTACTTGTCCCTATGAATTAAAATGTATATAAATTAAGGTCCAGAATCCATCATTCCAACTTTGTTTTCTAGTCAGTTACAACCAGGTTTACAGGGGGAATGTTTAGCAGCCAATGCTAATACATTCAGTCACTGGAATGGATAAATTTACTTAAGGGCCTCACAAGACAGTCCAAAAAGTCAACAGGATACAGAATATTCCAACAGCTTGGGACTCAATGAGCCTATTTTCAGGTTTCACAGTTTCTCCAAGCCCATTCTTATGTGTTATCAAAAACCTTAGCAGAAACTCAATCACATATGAGGCAAGGAGGAGACAGAGAATACCTAGATTCCAGCCTCACTGAGTACTGATCTATCTCAGAGACCTGTCCAAAGTCCAAGACCCAGGTTTTTAAATTTATTTAGAAAAAGAAAATTTCAAGTGGTTAATTTTGGCACTATGATTATAACACAACTGGCAGGCTGATTTATCTGTGCATATGGTTTTCTGTCTCAGAGCGACATTGTTGACATCAGATCCTTTTGCACTGTTTAGGAATTTTCAGTGACAACAGTCTCAGTTACAAGGCCATAATTTGAGGTGTCATTTCCATATACTTAATAGATCTTAATTTACATTTCATCATTGATCCTAGTATTTCTGACCCTCTAGTGTTGAAATGACTGCAAGCCATACCTACTGACATAGTCTTTGCTGTATGTTATATTTCAATATTTTTGGTCTTGCTAAAGAAGTCTGATAATCCCTCTTGATGTGGAATTGCCTAATTCAAAGAAACTTGCCTCCTAAGATTTCTCCTTAATTTCCACACTTGTTTCAACAGAAAAGTCACCCTCAACAGATTCAAAAACTAAAATTTCTTTTTAGGCTTTTATAGTTTGTACCTGAGGGGAGAGATCCTAAGGAAGACTTAATATCTCTGCTATTTACACCTACAACGTGGAATTTTCTCCCCTTTTTAATGTCCTTGCCACAAAGAACAACCCTCTCTTTATATT
The DNA here is from genome assembly GCA_007922755.1 of Pedetes capensis. NCBI lineage: Eukaryota > Metazoa > Chordata > Mammalia > Rodentia > Pedetidae > Pedetes > Pedetes capensis. Next base: position 32,305 of record VMDO01007282.1, read on the forward strand.
TTCTGCCTCCATCATCGCTAAATTCTTTCAGGAAATTGAGTCTGCTTCTTAAAAGTATACTGTCCCTCTTTAACCAATATAAAATTAGTGACATTTACGGGATCTCAAGATTTTGTTTTACTTTAATTTCTGGACATTTATCTTTCTAACATTTTTTTATATATTTGTTTTAATAGGTATCTTTGATAATGAAAATAGGAAAAGAATGATTTCTAGGCCCAATAAAACAACTATTTTTATAATAAACTTTGTCTACTACTTTGTCTATATATTGGATATTTTTACCCAGGAAGAATTGTCCCAAAAGACCCACATCAGTCTAAGGCTAGACTTTGATCTGTTATTCTGCCCAGCTTCACTTTAGTTTGTTGAAACTTCTCTTGGAATTTGAATTCCATACATTTCCTTACCATGTTCCTTCAGGACATAGAATTTGCAGTTGCTCTCCTCTGCACACACACACAGGGTTAAGAGTTTCATTTCACTTTGATCCTCAATAATGCTCATGATGATCCTCTGGTTTTCTGCTTGCATGCCAGTCCAATGTATTTTAACTATTTTGAACAGTTGTCATAATCATTAAGGAGTGATTTCCAGAAAATTCTCATATGCATAATAATTTTTACTTTAGTAGTAATAGTGTATTGTCTTTTCCTGGAATATCTCTAGCTCTTCTTGGGAAGTTTATCCCAAGAGAATCTGCCTCATTCAATGCTAGATTCCATTAGAAACCAGAGCTGTGTTCAATATGGCAATAAGTAAACTATCAGCTTCATTAGAAAAAAAAAAAGCATGTCTTAAGGGCAATTAGAAATAGATCTGTCTACTTTTTGTCTTCTTTCCTCCTCGCCTTCATGATTTCATTTTTCCATTTATCTCTTTCTAGTATCCTCCAGCTTAATTCTTTGCTCTTATCCTTCTGCCGATCTTCTTCTGCAAGTAGGACTAAAAGATAATTTTAAAACTACTCTGGTTTCTCCTTGCTTTCCCAAGAAAAACTAATTCCTAGAACCAAACAATGCCAAGACCAAGATGCTTAGTTGTTTTAATCATTTTATTGAGCTGTTACTTTGCTTTAACACAAGATGACACATCTCTTTGAAAGAGAAACTACATTCCCTTTTATTTATGTGTTCAGTGATGGACAGTGAGCACCCACATCCATGTGTAAATTAAAAGTTCAGATCATCAATAATCTGTAGGCATATCCAGAAAGAATGCAATCCCAAGTCCGAAGCCAACTTGGCACCACATACTTGGTAAAACCCTGAATATTCTGTGGGGGAAGAAATGACTTGAATACAATGAGATAGCCCATCAGTTAACCTGGTGAATAAGTAAAGTCTCGTTTTTAAGCTTTACATTATTTTGTAGGGTCCCTTTTAAGAAAAATAATCCAAATTATCACTATAAAATATAAGAAAAATATGTAGTTCTTTAAAATGAGAAAATAATCTTTTTAGATTATACGCTTTAAAATCTGAAAAAATATTGCCAAAGCCAGAAAACTAACATATTTTATTAATTATCTAAAGTATCTTTGTAAGATGGTGTGGTGGCAAGTGCTTGTAATCCTATCACTCAGGAAGCTGATGCAGAAAGATCAAGAGTTTAAGGCTAGCACAGGCTGCCTAGTAAGACCTTGTCTCAAAGAAAACAACAACAACAACAACAAAATACATTTGTGATTTTTTGTTTTGTTATTTGTAGGTTTGTTTGTTTATTGGGGAACCATTGTTTGTTCTATGACAGGATCTTGCTATGTAGCCCAGTCTGGCTTAGAACTCCATGGGTAGTCTAAGCTGCCTCAAACTTTAGATTCTCCTGCCTCAGCTTCCAAAGTACTGGGATTATAGGCATGCATGACCATGCCTGGTTTGTGATTATTTTCCCCCACATTTCCCCACAGTCTTTGAAGACATTTTTTATAAAACAGTGACTATTTAATAGAATTTTCTATGAATAGTAGAGAAGATACATCTTTTTCTCTTTTTCCTTTTTTTATATTTACATAAATTTATTACAAATTTTATTTAGATAAAGGATACATTGGCCAGTTTACAAATAGTAATAACATGAACAAATTTTTAAATTGCAAATTCCATATAGTAATTTTCTTTTCTTTTCTTTTTTTATTGGAAAAGTTTTAATGTACACCTTAATGTGATTCATTCTGACATGCTTTTCATTGTGACATTTCCATATATGCATTTTGTTGTACATTATTCATATAGGTGCCCCCGTGCCCTCTTGTATGCTTCCCCCATCCCACACCTGCATCAAAGACTTCTCTACCATTTACTTGTCTTTTTATGGTAACATTTTCCTATATATCCTTGGGTTCCAGTTCTGTTTAAGATAGAAACTTTTCCTGCAGTGAACTTTCTTTTTACCTTGTCAGAACTATTACATGCATTTTCTAGACCATCTATTATAATACCATTCTTAGCTTTTTTCTCTTTTATTATGATGCAAATTTTGTATAGGATTTTTTCCTTCTTATAATTTTGATTCAGCTCCCACATATGAGTGAAAACATGTGGTGTTTCTCTTTCTTGTGTTCATTCACTTAGAGTAATTTTCTCTAATTCCATCCATTTTGCTGCGAATTACCTTATTTCATTTTTCTTAATTGCTGAGTAGTATTCCATTATGTATATGTACCATAGTTTTTTTATCCATTCTTCTGTTGAAGGGCACTTTGGTTGATGCCATATAATTGCTATAGTGAAAAGTGCTGCATTGAACATGGAGATGCAGGTGTCTCCATAGTATGATGACATATCTCCCTTTGGGTAAATTCCCAATAGTGATATAGCTGGGTCATACGGTAAATCTATTTTCAGTTTTTTAAGATACCTCCATATTGATTTGCACAGTGGTTGGACCAATTACAGCTCCACCAACAATGTAAGAGTGTTCCCTTTTCCCCGCAACCTCACCAGCATTTATTGTTATTTGTTTTATTGATGTTGGCCATTCTTACTGGTATAAGGTGAAATCTCAGAGTTGTTTTAATTTGCACTTCCCTAATGGGTAGGGATATTGAGCATTTTTTCATGTGTTTCATGGCTTTATGGACCTCTTCATTTGAGAACTGTCTACTCAGTTCCTGAGCCCATTTGTATATTGGGTTATTTGTTTTTTGGGGAGTTTTTTTCTTGAGTGCTTTATACATCCTAATAATTCGACCTTTGTCTGATGTATAAGATGCAAAGATTTTTTTCCCATTCCATGGGGGTTTCCTTGACTCTGTTAATTGTTTCTTTTGCTGTACAGAAGCTTTTGAATTTCATATAATCCCATTTATATATTCTTTTTTCAATTTCTTGAGCAATTGGAGTCCTATTAAGGAAATACTTTCCTATGCCTAAATGATGGAGTGTATTACCTATATTATCTTCTATAAGTTTTAAAGTTTCTGGTTTTATGTTGAGATCTTTTATCCATTTTGAGTTAACTCCCATGCATATTGAGAGATGTGGATCAGTTTTCATTTTTCTGCATGCGGTGACCATGATTCCCAGCAGCAATTATTGAAAAGGCTGTCCTTTTTCCAGGTTACTTGCTTTGCTCCTTTGTCTAAAATAAGGTGGCTATAGGTATGTTGAGGTATTTCTGGGTCTTCTATTCTGTTCTACATGTCTTTGGGCCTATTTTGTGCCAGTACCAAGCAGTTTTTGCAACTACTGCCCTATAATATAGCTTAAAGTCAGGGATTGTGATTCCACCTACATTAGTTTTGCAGCTTAAGAGTGTTTTGGCTATACATGGTCTTTTGTCATTCCATGAATTTTTGGATCATTTTTTTCTATTTCTGTAAAGTAAGTCCATGGAATTTTAATGGGTATTGCATTAAATCTATAGATTGCTTTTGGTAGGATGGCCATTTTTACTATATTAATTCTCCCTATCCAGGAGCAGGGAGGGTCCTTCCATTTTTCAGTGTCCTCTGCTATTTCTTTCTTTAATGTTTTGAAATTTTCCTTGTAGAGATCTGAAGGGTCTTTGGTTAGATTGATTCCAAGGTATTTAATTTTCTGGTGGGCTATCATGAATGGTATTTTTTCTGAAATTTCCTTCTCTTCCTGTTTGCAGTTGGTATAAAGAAAAGCTATTGATTTTTCAGTGTTGATCCTATAACCTGCAACTTTGCTGAAGGAGTTAATGAGTTCTAGAAGTTTTCTGGTTGAGGTTTTGGGGTCTTTCAGGTATAGGATCATATCATCTGCAAATAAGGATAATTTGACCTCTTCCTTGCCAATCGGTATGCCTTTGATGTCTTTCTCTTGTCTTATTGCCCTGGCCAGGACTTCAATTACTATGTTAAATACAATAGGAGAGAGAGGACATCCTTGTCTTGTTCCAGATCTAAGAGGAAATGGTTTCAGTTTTTCTCCATTTAATATAATGTTGGCTGTAGGTTTGTCATAAATGGCTTTTTTGATATTAAGGTATTTCCCTGTCATACCTATCATCTCCAGCATTTTTATCATGAAAAGGTGTTGTACTTTGTCAAAGGCCTTTTCAGCATCAATTGAGATGATCATGTGGTTTTTGTTTGCCAGTTTCTTGATATTCTGGATTACATTAATTGATTTCCATATGTTGAACCAGCCTTGCATCTGTGGTATAAATCCCACTTGGTCATGGTGAATAATCTTTTTCACATGCTGCTGGATTCTGTTTGCCAGAATTTTATTAACTATTTTTGCATCTAGATTCATAAGGGAGATGGGTCTATAATTCTCTATCGTAGATGAATCTTTTCCTGACTTGGGTATCAGGGTGATGGTAGCTTCATAGAATGAATTTGGGATTGTTCCCTCCTTTTCTATTTTTTGGAATAATTGGAGGATGACAGGTATTATATCTTCTTTAAAAGTTTTGTAAAATTCTGCTGTGAATCCATCAGGATCTGACCTCTTCTTTGTTGGGAGACTTTTTATTACCTTTTCTATTTCTGTATACATAACAGGCTTGCTTAGGTCAGTTATGTCTTCTGGGGTTAGCTTTGGTATGTCATACATGTTAATCAATTTTTCCACTTCTTCTGCATTTTCATATTTTTGGGTATATAGTCTCTCGTAGTAATCCCTGAAAATTTTCTGAAGTTGGTGGTTATGGACCCATTGTCTTTCATAATCCGTACTATATTAGATTTTTCCTTTTCTTTTTGATGAGGTTGTCCAGAGGAGTGTCTATTTTATTAATCTTTTCAAAGAAGCAGCTCTTAGTCTTATTAATTTTTTAAATTATCTCTTTGGATTCTAACTGAGATATTTCTCACTTTATTTTTGTAATTTCCCTCTGTATGTTCCATTTAGGATTGATTTGTTGTTGGATTTCTAGTGTCTTAAGATGCATCATTAGGTCATTTATTTGGTTCTTCTTTACTTTATTGATGAAGGCACTTAATGCTATAAACTTCCCTCTTAAAACTGCCTTTGCTGTATCCCATATGTTTTTGGTAAGATGTGTTTTCATCATTATTTGATTGCAGGAATTTTTTAAATTCCAATTTGATTTCATTAACAACCCATTGGTCATTCAGCAGTGTATTATTCAATCTCCATGCGTTTGTAAAGTTTCTGGAATTATTGTTGCTTTTGAGCTCCAATTTTATCCCATTATGATCTGATAAGGAACAGGGGATAATTTTCTACTTGTTTGTATTTTTTGAGGGAGTTCTTATGGACTAGCCTATGATCTATCTTAGAAAATGTTCCATGTCAAGCTTAGAAGAATGTGTATTCCTCTTCATGTGGAGGAAATATTCTGTATATACCTGTGAGATCCAAATGGTTTAGTGTGGAGATTAGATTTGACATTCCTCTGTTGATTTTTTGTTTTGATGACCTGTCTCTTGATAAAAGTGGGTTATTGAAGTCTCCCATTATTATTGATTCTGGTCCAATAAAGTTCTTTATATTCCATAAAGTTAGTCTTATAAAGCTAGGTGCCACTGTGTTTGGGATGTAAATATTTAGGAGCACTATTGGTTCCTGATTGATTGTTCCTTTTATTAAAATGTAGTGTCCTTCTCTGTCTCTTCTAATTAGTTTTGGAATGAAATTTAATCTATGTGAAATTAGAATTGCAACACCTGCTTTTTTTGTCCCCCCCCCTCCGCTTGGTATACAGTATTCCAGCCCTTAACTCTCAGTTTATTACTGTCTTTCTGAGTTAGATGAGTTTCTTGAATACCACATATTGATGATTTATTGCTTTTCATCCAATTAGCCAGTCTCTGTCTCCTAATTGACGAGTTAAGACCATTTACATTAATAGTGATTATTGAGTAGCATTTATTGTTATATATCCAATCATTACCTGTTATTGGTTTATGAATCATGTTTGCTTTGCTCCTTTCTTGGGTTGCACTTATTTCAGCTAACTAATTCTTTGATTTCTTATATTGGGTTGTCTTATCTCTCCTGGATGTGGTAATTGATTTACAATCCTCTCCAGGGCTGGTTTGGTGGTTGCTTATCATTAAATACATCAGTATCATTAAATGTCTTATGCTCCTCTTCTGTTTTCAAATATAATTTTGCTGGATATATTAATCTTGGTTGGAGGTTGTTTTATTTTTTAGGATGTGAATCACCTGTGACAATTCCTTTCTAGCTTTCAATATTGATATGGAGAAGTCTGTAGTAATTTTTGTAGGTTTTGCTTTATAAGTAATAAGGGTTTTCTCCCTTGATGCCTGCAGGATAGCTTGCCTGATCTCTAATGATAGCATTTGAGCAATAATATGTCTCAGAGATGACCTATTTAGATCAGCTTTTGAGGGAGTCCTGAATGTTTCAGTTGTGTATGTATCCATATCCTGTATTATCTTTGGGAAGTTCTTCTTGAGGACATCATATACTAGATTTTGAAGCCTTCCAGTGGATCTTTCTTCTTCAAGGATGCGCTGAATTCTTAAGTTTCATTTTTTCATTCTCTCTGAGGTCTCCTGGAAGTCTTTTTTAAAATACCTTTACAATTGATTCCATTTCTGACTGTTTGTGTTTAAGTTCATTTATGGCATCTTCGGAATTGGAAATCCTCAGCTCAGATTTATCCAGCCTCTATAAAAAGGATTCTTTTGCCAAATTTAATTCATTTATCTTCATTTGCATTTCCTTATCATTTCTAGCTGGGAGGATAGAATGGACTCCAAGTGAGATACCTTCTTTTCACAGATTTCAAGGGCGCTGATAGTATTCATTTTAATTTCTCTTAGCATGTTTATAACCATAACTCTGAATTCCAATTCAGGGATCTCTAAGAGTTATGATTCCTTGGAGGAATTTGTTGGGGGGCTTTGGTCTGTGGGGCCTTCAGATCCATCATGCCCTCTTGTGTTTCTTGTAGGTTTACTTTGTTTGCCCATTATATGGTCCAGGAAATAGAATTTGTCTCTCCTGAGTATGCAGAACTTCTCCCCCTTTTATTCCTGTGAGATTGTGTGGTACTGAATCTCTGGTGCTGATTTGAGCTTGCAAGCTGTGTAGTTCCTTGGTTGTTTGGTCTCTATGGCTCTTACTCTAGTTCACCGGCCCAACTCCAAAGGGGCTGGGGGATAGGGAGTTGATAGATTTTGTTTCTCCTCTGTGGGGTGAGAAATGGGGGATCTGGTGACAGAATAGGGGGAAAGAGGAGGTAAAGGACAGAGACTAATAGAAATTACTGTCAAAATTAAAGTTGATGCTAAAACTTAAGGGTAAAATAATTAAAACAAAAACACATATATAGTATGAAATAAAGAGAAGGAGAATAGAAAAAGGGAAGAGAGTAAAAGAAGAAAGAAAGAAATAAAAAAGAAAGAAAGAAAGAAAGAAAGAAGAAAAATAGAAAAGAAAAAACTCATGCATACACGCTCCCACACACACATAAAAACACTTGTAGCCAGGCATGCTGGTGCACGCCTGCAATCCCAGTGGCTTGGGAGATGAAGGCAGGAGGAATGCAAGCTCGAGATCAGAGCCAATCTGCATAACTTAGCAAGACCCTTTCTCAAAAAGTCAAAAATATGGGCTGGGGTGCAGCGCAGCGGTCCAGCACTTACAAAACATGCAGGCACAAGACCCTGTCTCAAAATGTAAAAAATATGGGCTGGGTCCATAGCACAGCAGTCCAGCACTTACAAAACATGCAGGCCCACACCCTGGGTTCAAACCCCAGTACCACAAAAAAAAAAAAAAAAAAAAAGACACTTGTATGTTCTCACAAGTAGAATCTGAACTGTAGACACACAGTTCCACTGGATAAAGTGAACACAGCAGGATGCAGTGCTCCCTGAAGAACTCAGGGTGGCAGTGTTTTAACTCAATCCATGGAAGCAGTCTGCCTTAGTGTATAGTGTATGTTCCCTCTATTGAGTGGATATGGTGGGCAGCCCCACAATGTCCCGAGGTTAAGTGGGACACCGAGTGCCCATAGAGTCTGTTCCATGAAATATTCTGTGTCTATTGTATTGTTAGAGAGGCAATGGAACCTGTGGGGGCTTCCCTGGAGTTCTCCCTGTCTCACATATTTTGGACACCAAATTCCCCAAATCAGAGATTTCCACCCCAAAGCCTACAGCATGGAGGGACTATGGCTGCTATTGTGGATTTTTATTGCAGGGCTTTCTGCCCACTTGGGAGTCCACTTGGGAGGTCCAGATCCCCTCCTGGGCTCCTCAGTTCTCCCCTGCAGTGGGCAGGATGATATCCAACTGCCCTGGAGGGAATCTGCAGCCGATCTGTCTCTGTGCAGCCATAGTGCTCAAAACTGCTCTGGGACTAATTGTGCTGCTAGGCTCTGCCGAAAAGGAGCACTCTGTCCACATGGGTCTCAATCGCCTCCACAGACCCTAGCCTACTCCACAGTGCAGTGGAATGACTTAGAATCACCTCTGGTGTGTCTGGAATCTGGGTGTATGTGTGCCCTTATGTCTGTGGAGATCATGTCTGCACAACTGTTCCACCACAACAGGAGGAAGGGAGCTGCACCTCGGCTCTGGTCACGCGCCACTGGCACCAGTTTCCTAGTTCCCTGTGCAATAACTCCCTGCACCCACAAGTATCCACTTTTGTGGATCTGATCCCTGTTTTCTTGTGTGTGGGTCCTACATCAGCCCAGCATCTCCGGCTGTGCAGTGTGCACTACTAGGAATGGCGAGTCCATGTTCCACCTCAAACTGACTCACCCGAAACTTGTAGTTTGTGTCCAGTGGGCAAGGTGAGAGTGTGATGTCAAGGTTGTACTCCATGTTGGGTCCAGCCCCTGTGGATGTGTATGCAAAGTCCCCTCAGTCTCTAGAGTCTATCCACTGTCTGTGTGATGGCAAAATGGTGAAATGGTGACCCAACTAATGTCCTCTGTGTAGCTCCTCCAAAGCCAAATCCTCAATTTCAGTGTTCATCCAGCTTCTTCCTCTATCTCCCAATCTAAACTATCACTGTTCTGTCTATTCGGTGTGAGTTCCAAACCCTTAATCAAGGCTTCCCTCTACTTCAGGACAGAAGGCGTGGGCTATCTGTCTGCCATCTTGCTCATCCTGATACATCTTTTTCTTACTCCATCTCATTTTTTAAATTAATATTATCTAAGATCCATTTGGGGCTGGGATTTGGCTCAGTGGGTAGAGCGCTGCGCTGCAGTCTCTGAGGTCCCGAGTTCAATTCCCAGCACCGCAAAAATGGGAGAAGGGCCTGGCAATCCACTCCCAAAGCAATCCTGAAACAGTAAGCCATTGAAAACCCTATGAGGGTCGCTATGAGTTGGATGCCGACTCGACGGCACCTAACAACAACAACAAAAACAAGATCCATTTAATACTTAACAAACAGATATACTTGCTATTTATCTTAAGTCTGCAGAGAATAATTCTGTTATATAATTTTCTACCTGATTATCATCAATAAGGGAATAACAATGGCTAGTATGTTTATGATAATATATTAGGCTCTGTAAGATATATTCCCAGTAAATAGGAATTTGTATTTGGAACAATAATTGATGATAATGGAATAAATACATATAATTTTATATGTCTAAACTGGTAGACCCCCACGTGTATATCAGCTTGTTGTGCTATGGGGACTTGCATGTTGCTGGGATGCTGAAAGTTATGCTACTAGTATTTCATATACCAGCAGGGCCACCCATGGTGGACAGGTTTCAGCTGAGCTTCCAGGAGAAGGACATGGAAGCCCTTTCCTGTAACAATTAGCTATTGAAAACCCTATGAATAGCAGAGAAGCAGTCTCAAATATACTACTGGAAAATGAGCCTCCACAGGCTGGAAAGCATCCAAGAAATAACTAGGGAAGCATTGCTTTCTCAAAGTAGAGTCAACCTTAATGACAGGAATGGAGTAAAGCCCCGAGGACCTCCTTTTACTTATGTGATATGTCTCAAAATGTAGAAAAACATAGTGGCTGCAACAATGGGCTCAAACATATAAAGATTATGTGCACAGTGGAGTTTTGGGTAGTGTTTTGTTCTAGTGTATTTAGATTTTCTATGAGCCAGATTTGACTTGGTGACAACTAACAACAAAGCTGATATAACTGCCTGAGGCCATACTTGTGCACTTTTCTCAGATGAAGTCTCCACCAACTGTCCCCCAAATCCTGAGCCAGAGCCCCAATACACCTCCCACCCCCCACAGCTAAAGTTATTGCTGCACATCACTCTCCCAAGGAGTAGCTGATACTGCACCCCACCCTTCAGCCCCTATGCCTTAGCACCATAAGGACAACATGCTTTACCTGGAACCTCCACATACCTGACCCAGTTACCACACTCAGGGCAACCTGCAGGTGGAACTCTTTCTCACCAAAGCCATTATGTAAAGTCAGGAAGAGATGACAGTACTTTCAAATGCTCAAACACCAATGTAAGGCTATGAGGAAGATGAAAAATTAAGAAAACACAATAGTAGCAAAGGAATACAATAAATTTTCTAAAATTTACTCCAAAGAAGTGGAGATACTTGAGTTTCCTGACAAATAATTCAAGGTAATTGTTTTTATAAAGCATAATGCACTATAAAAGAACACAGTTAAAAATTAACACAGATAATCAAGAAAGAAATACATAAACAAAATTGGAAGTTCAACCAAGTGATAAAAGTCATAAAAAAGAATCAAACACAAATTCTGGAGGTGAGGAATACAATGAAATAAATGAAAAGTAAAATAGAAACTTGAAAAGCATACTTCATAAAGCAGAAGAGAGAGTATCATTAAACTTGGATTATTTATTTGAAATTATTCACAGTGAGAAAATGAACTACAAATAAAAAGGAATGAAGAAAGCTTATGGGATTAAGGGAGACCGTAAAGTGAACCAATTATGGAATTTTCAGGAGAAGGGCAAGAAAAAAAGGAAGAAAATTTATTTAAAGATATAATTATCCAAATATTCCCAAAGTTGAGGAAATAGAATAAACATCCAGATTAAGGAATCCTAAGGAGTCTCAAACAGGTTGAAAATTAAAGAGGTTTACACTAAGACATATTATAATTTTCAAAAGTCAAAAACTGAGAGAGAATTCTGAAAACAATAAATAAGCAACTTGTGATACATAAATGAATACTTATAAGACTATCAATGTATTTCTCAGCAGAAATCTCACAGGAAGGTGGAATGATATATTCAAAATACCAAAAAAGAACCTGTCAAATAAGAATACCACACTCAGCAAAACTATTCTTTAAAAATCAAGGAGAAATAAGTTCTTTTCCAGTCAAAAGCTGAGGAACTCATCATCATTAGATTTGCCTTCCCCCCTTGCTTCATGCAAATTGAAATAAAACCACACTAAATAGCAATGTAAAAGTGTATACATCATAATATAATAGTGTAATAGTGGTGTCCAAATTACTTTTAACACTAGTATAATAGTTAAAAGATAAGCATTTGCTGGATGGATATACAATATAAAAAGAAGCAAACTCTGTCTGTGAGAAAAACACAAAATGTGAGGAGGAAGTAGTAAAAGTATAGAGTTTTTATATGCAATTGAAATTAAGCCGTTATAAATTTGAAATAGATACAAATTATTTTATGCAAGCCTTAAAGAATCAACAAGGAAAAATTATAATTGCTGTCCAAAAGATAAAAATTCAAAACAAATTATTACCAAAAATCATCAAATAATAAAGACAAAAAAGCAAGAGAATAGAAAAAGAGAAGAACATAAAATCCTGCAAATCATACAGAAACTATCTTTAAAAAGGCATTAGTCACTCCTTATCTATCAAGTATTATAATTTAATTAATAATGTAAATGTAGCAAATTCCCCAATCAAAAGCATAGAATAGCTGAATGAATTAAAAACAAAAAAGCCAAGACCCAGCAATATGATATATACAAAAGACTCACTTTAGATAGAAGGACACATGTGGGCTGAAAGTGAAGGGATAGAAAAAAAAATTTATGCAAATGGTAACCAAAAAAGGATAATTGTACTTATATCAGGGAAAATACACCTTAAATTAAAAAAAAATCTAAGGACAGAGATCATTATATAATGATAAATGTGTCAATTCAGCAGGAAGAATAAGCTGGATTTGGTGGTACATGTCTATAATTCCTGCTACTCTGGAGACGTAGACAGGGTGCTCTCAAGTTCCAGGGCAGAGACAGCTTGTGCAACTTAGCAAGACCCTGTCTCAAAATAAAAACAAAATTAAAAAGGGAGTGGGCAATTGGGGTGCAGCTCAGTAGTAACGCACTTGCCTAGTGTGATGGAGACCCTGCATTCAAACTCTCAGTATTGAGAGAAAAAAAAAAAAAACAGGAAAAAAAAGATATAAAGTAAATATTTGGAAATCTGGAGGGAGAAATTAATAGCAAGAAAATAAAAGGAGACTTTACTACCTCAGTTTTAATAACTGATAGTCTATCCAGAGAGAAATCATAAACAGCTGACTTCAATATTACCATGGACCAAATGAACCTAAAAGACATATCCAGAACCTCTGACTCAACATACACAAAATTGCACATTATTCTTAGTGCACATGAAACATTCTCCAGAACAGACCACGTTAGATTAAAAAAAAAGTTTTAAAAAGTTAAAAAGTTCAAAATCAGTCCAAATATCTTTTCTGAACCCAGGGGAATGAAACTTACTAAGAGTAAGAAAATAGGAAAATTCACAAGTACATGGAAATGAACACATTCTTAAGCAGTCATTGCATGAAAATGGAAACCAAAAGAGAAGTTTAAAACTATCTCAACCAAAATGAAAATGAGAACACAATATACCAAGACTTATGGGATACAGAATAAGCAGTAATAAGGAGATTTATGGCAATAAATGCCTACACTGAAAAAGAAGGAAGATTGAAAAAATAACAAAAATCCTAACTTTACACCTCAAGGAATTAGAAAAAGAAGAAAAAAGTAAGCCCAGAGGCAGAAGAAGAAAGGAAACCCTAAAGATTAAAGCAGAAATAAATGAAATAGATGTAGAAAAACAATTTTACAATCTTTGTAAAAACAAACAAAATTGACAAACTTTTGGCTCAACAAAGAAAAAATAACAGAAGACTTAAATAAGTGAGATCAGAAATGAAAGAAGAGACAACAGATGTCTCAGAAATAAAGAACCATAAAAGACTATTATGTGCTCCTCAAATTATTCCACAAAATACAAATGGGAAGAATACTACCACACTCATTCAATGAAGCCAATATTACACTGATAACAAAACCAGTGAAAGAGACATCAAAAAAGGAAAACTACAGACGAATATCCCTAATGAACTTAGATGCAAAAATCCTTAATAACATACTTGTAAATTGACTTGAATAATATATTAAAACAATCATATATTATGATCAAGTTAGTTTCATCCCAGGGATGCAAAGCTGGTTCAACATACACAAGACAATAAATGTAATACAACATATAAATAGACAGAATCAGAAACTACATGATCCTATCAATAGATACAGAAAAGGCCTTTGACAAAGTCCAATATCCTATTCTGATAAAAAGCCTTGAAGAAATTAGGATTTGAAAAACATATCTCAACATAATAAAGGCAATATGAGAAAAACTCACTGGCAACATCATACTAAATGGGGAAAAGCTGAAAACATTTCCCCTAAAACCAGGAACAAGACAAGAGTGTCCACCATCTCCACTGCTATTCAATATAGCAATTGAACTATTAGCCACAGAAATAATCAAGAAAAAGAAATAAAATGGATCCAAATAGGAAAGGAATTAGTCAAATTATCCCTATTTGCAAACAACATGATCTTATACTTAAAAGACCCAAAAGACTCTATGAGGAAACTGTTAGAGCTGATAAACACTTTTGGCAAAGTAGCAATATACAAAATTAATGTACAAAAATCAATAGCTTTTCTGTATACCAGTAACAACTAGGCAGAAAAAGAAACCAGAAAAATAATTCCATTTATAATTGCTTCAAAACAAATAAAAAACCTGGGAATAAACATAACCAAAGAGGTGAAAGACCTCCACAATGAAAACTTTGAAACACTAAAGAAAGAGATTGAAGAAGACACTAGAAGGTGGAAAGATCTCTCATGCTCATGGATTGGAAGAATTAATATTGCAAAAATGGCTGTATTACCAAAAGCAATCTACAAACTTAATGCAGTCCTCATCAAAATCCTAATGACATTATTCACAGAAATAAAGAAAACAAAAGACCTCGAATCACTAAAGCAATCCTGAGCAAAAAGAACAATGCAGGGGACATGGCAATTCTTGAACTCAAATTATACTACAAAGGTATAGTAACAAAAACTGCATGGTACTGGCACAAAAAGACATGTAGATCAATGGAACAGCATAGAGGATCCAGAAATAAACCCATGCAGCTACAGCCACCTGACATTTGACAAAGTGCCAAAAATTTAAGTTGGAGAAACTATCTTTTCAACAAATGGTGCTAGGAGAACTGAATATCCTCATGCAGAAGACTGAAATTAGGTTGCTGTCTTTCACCTTGTACAAAGGTCAGTTCAAAATGGATAAGGGCCTTAATGTAAAACCTGAAAATTTGAAATTACTAGAGGAAAACATAGGGGAAATACTCCAAGACATAGGCGTAGGCAAGGACTTTCTGAATAGGACCCCAAAAATGCAAGAAACAATAGCAAGAATTGACAAATGGGATTGCATGAAATTAAAAAGCTTTGCACAGCAAAGGACACAATTATTAGAGTGAAAAGATAGTCTACAGAATGGGGGAAAATCTTTGCCAGCTATATATCAGACAGGAGATGTGTATCTAGACTATATAAAGAGCTAAAAAAAATTAAACACCAAAAAAGCAAAGTATCCAATCAAACAATGGGAAAAAGAACTGAATAAATACTTCTCAAAAGAAGAAATACAAATGGCCAACAATCATATGAAAAAAATATTCAACATCCTTAGCCATCAGGGAAATGCAAATCAGAACTACACTGAGATACCATCTCACTCCAGTCCAAATGGTTACTATCAACAAAACAAACATCAACGAATCCTGGTGAGGAAAGAGGAACCCTTATCCACTGCTGGTAGGAATGCAGATTGGTACAGCCACTATGTAAATAAGTATGGAGGTACCTCAAAAAACTAAAAATAAAACTGCCACATAACCCAGCTATCCCACTTCTGGATATATATCTAAAGGAATATAAGTCAATATACCATAGAGATACCTGCTCACCCATGTTTATTGTGGGATTATTCACAATAGCCAACATATGGAATCAGCCTAGGTGTCCATCAACAGATGAGTAGATAAGGAAAGTGTAGTATATATACAGCATGGGATTTTATTCAGCCATAAAGAAGGACAAAATTATGGCATTCACTGGAAAATACATGGAACTTTGTTGTTGTTGTTAGGTGCCATCAAGTTGGTATCCAACTCATATCGACCCTCATAGGGTTTTCAATGGCTGTTTCGGGATTGCCTTGGGAGTGGATTGCCATGTCCTTCTCCCATTTTTGCAGTGCTGGGAATTGAACTCAGGACCTCAGAGACTACAGCGCAGCACTCTACCAACTGAGCTAAATCCCAGCCCAGTATATGGAACTAGAGATCATCATTTTAAGCAAATTAAACCAGACCCAGAAAGATAAACATCTCATGTTTTCTCTCATATGTGGATGTTAGACTTCAATATGTATTCATTATTAAATACATCATGAATGTGGACAAGATTTAAATAGGGAAATGTAATGGATTAAAGGAAGAGGAAGGAAGAAGAAAGGGTAATGGGAGAAAAAAAATATCATGTAGTTTGCCCTTATGGCAAAACCGGCATATACATGTATAGATAGATATACTCACACACACAAAAAAATACATACAAGTAGAAAGGATACCATTGGTGTGAAAAGGGAGGATGGGGGAGAAGAGTCATGACAGAGTAAGGTGGAAGTTAATGTGAGCAATGTACAATGAAATGCATGTATGGAAATGTCATAATGAGACTTATTAAGTTGTACATTAAAACTACTAATGAGAAAGTTTAAAAAGACTATTATGAATAATTATATGACAATGAATTAGATTACCTAGGAAAATGGACAAATTCCTAAAAATATACAACTCACCAAAATTGAATCAAGAAGAAATAAAAAGCCTTGTACAGACCAATATTGAATAAGCAGATTGAATTAGTAATCAAAAACCTCCCAACAAAGAGCCTAGGAATAGATGACTTTGCAAATGAATTTTACTAAACATTCAAAGGCAAATTAATACCAATCCTTCTTAAATTAATCCACAAAATAGAAAAAGGAATGCTTCTTACATCATGAAATGAACATAACTATTATACCAAAGCCAGATAAAGACACAAGAAAAGAAAACTACAAGCCAATATCCCTGATGAACATGGATGCAAAAATCTTCAAAATATGTTGGACATGGTGGTGCTCACCTGTAATCCCAGTGACTCAGGGGCTGAAGTGGGAGGATTAAGAGTTCAAGGCCAGAAGCAGCCTGCACAACTTAGTGAGACCCTGCCTCAAAACAACAACAACAAAAAAAAAAAAACTTTTTTTTAAAGGGTATGAGAATGCAGTTAAATGGCAGTGTACTTGCCTCACATGCATGAGATTCTGGGTTCAATACCCCCAGTGCCCCCCCCACACAAACCCAAAATACTAGCAAAAAAAAAAAAAACAAATTCAATACTCCACAGTGAACAATTGCTATTCACCCCTAGGGTACAAGGATTTTTCAATAAATGTCAATCAATGTAACAAGCCACATTAACAGAATGAAAAATATGATCATCTCATTTGATACTGAAAGGGGGCAAGAAAAGAAAGGGACTAGGGAGCCATGGACAAATGCAGGGAGCAGAGCCCAGGAGGGGAAAAAAAAAAAAAACTGAGCCAGTTTTCATTTAAAGAAGACAAACTTTATTTCTTCTGGCCATTGGCTATTGCATAAAACGCACATAGAAACATTGATCACAGGGGACTGGGCATAGATGTGCCCACTGACACCACTAGAGCCAATATAAGGCCAAATTTCTTATTATTAGGTACCATCGAGTCACATCCGACTCATAGTAACCTTATGTACAACTGCTATTCATAGGGTTTTCAATGTCTGATTGTTTTGAGACTGCTTGGGGAGTGGGCTGCCATGTCCTTAGTCCACTTTTGTGGTGCTGGGCATCAAACCTAGGTCTCAGAGAGCACAGAGCAGTGCTCTACCAACTGAGCTAAACCCCAACCCAGACAAAGCCAAGTAGAACCTGCCAAACACCCAAGGACTGCAGAACTGGGATGGCCCAATCAGAGGTGTTGTCAAAGTCCTGGCGCCACCCTATCAAGATTTGCCAATGCGATTCCAAACACTATGTATACGCCTAGCTGGTCTCCACCTGCTGGCTGTCCAGCTGGCCTCCTCCCTACTGAATCAGAGGCTTTGCTCTTTTCACTTTTACGTCCTACTTTCACTTTTCCTCACTTTACTTTTTCCAGACACTTTCTCACTGTTGTACATAAAACTTTCACTCTTGTTTACCTTGTCATGGCCCACAGATTCATTCTTCAGTTGCTAAGGCCAAGGATCCAGCACAGAGGGCAGTTTGTACTACTACTAAGGACCGTTCTGTGCCCATGGTACCCCAAAATCCAGTATCAATACTGAAAAAACATTTGACAGGTTTCAGTATTCATTCATAATATTTTTTTAAAAAACTGTTAAAATAGTTGCAGGAGGAATTTACTTCATCAGATAAAACCTATATGTCAAAAGCTCATAGGTAATAGCATAAATAAGGAGAAAAAGCTGAAATCCTCTCCTCTATGATCAAGAATGCCTGCAGCCATACCACTGTGATGTACAATCCCCTCAGGTCTAAGCAGGGTTGGGCCTGCTTAGTACTTGGATGGGAGACTGCCTGGAAACACCAGGTGCTTAAGCTGGGGAGAGGATCCAGCAACCCACTCCCCAAAACATAATCAGCCACTGAAAACTCTATGAATACAAGAGGAGCACTAACAATAGTATTTCACCTGTTGTATGTAGAGTCACTATGAGTCAGACTCCGACTTGAGGGCACCTAACAACAACAACTATGTGATCAAGCATAAGGCAAGGATGCTTTCTCTCATACTTTATTCAACACAGTACTTAAAATTATGGCTGAAACAATTAAGTGAAAGAAATAAAAGGCATCCAATTGGAAAAGAATAAATGAAATTTTGTCTGTTTACTGGTAGCATAATCACATATATAGAAAATTCTAAAGATTTCAGAAAAAAAATACTGCCAGAATGAGTAAACCTAGGAAAGTAGGAAGATAGAAAAACATAAAAATTATTTGCAATTCTATATAATCACAATACATAGTTCAAAAAGAAAATAAGGAAGCAATGCCATTTGCAATAGCAAAAACAAAAATCAATTCAACCAAAAGGATGAAAGACTGATAATTACAAAATGCCAATGAAGACAACTTTAAAAGTCAGATTAATAGAAAGCCATCCCATGTTCATGGATTAGAAGAATCAATATTGTTAAAATATCCATACTACCTATAGTGATATATAGATTCAATATACTGTACAGTCTAGAATGTAATGCATACATCTTTCAATAGTTTCAGAGGCCTAAAAATTCAGATGTGGATTTGATTCACAGTTGAGAGATGCATGTAATTCTAATTCTAATTCTAATCGGCATCTGATTTTTTATCCCTTTGAAACTGTTGAAAAAGGGCAGATTAGATTCAAGAATACGTGATAATCTTTATCAAAAGCCCCATGATATTTCTTATATAAATAGAAATAAATCATAAAATTAATATGAAACTATAAAAGACATTGAACAGCCAAAGCAATTTTAGGCTTTGCACTGGAAGCAGCCCCTACAAATTTTATAGCATGGAGGAACAGAACAAAATGTATGCTTCCAGCAAGTAGTTGACTCCCAAAAGGAAAAGTGGGAGATAGGAATTGACTAAGCTGTCCGTCCTCAGTTCTTTGTCCCCAGGTGCCTTGGGGAAGAAGGCGTTAGGGCATGTAGAAAAGCAGGGGGAGTCCACTAAAGGAACTTTCTTCAGAAGCAGGGAAGCATTCCCTTTGAGCAGATTATAAACCTCCTCTAGGACTTTCTCTATCATGTGATTAGTGCCCAAAGAAGGCATGAACTATGTAGATGTTAGGAGAAAAGAAGCAGAGGAGGAACTACCCTTGCCTCTGGAATATGAAAAGAAGTCACCCATGTGGTTCCGTTTATCTCACTGTGAGGCATGTGGTTTAGGGTTAACGTCTCAGTGTGATAAGAGGCATCCATTAGCTGACCTTGTCTTCCTGGCGACCCAGGAGGGGTGACTCGCTGAAGGATAACATTTGGTGTTCAGGATCTTACTTTATCATACTTCCTATCTCATTCTCTATTACCAGCTTTAAAATAAATTATAGACATTTGAGAGTCAATGAGTGGTTGGAATTTCTGCATTAGAGGAATAGATGTAGAATTATCATTTAGAGAGAAGAAAGGAAAGGTAGGTCTATGTCTTGACTGAATACATTTCAAGAATAATGTTCTTTCTCAAGATTTCTCCTTTAATACTTACAATAATATTTATGAAGGGGGCATTATCAACTTAATTTTACAAACAGTGAAACATACTCAGAAATACTGGTAAACTTATGAGAGACAGAACTAAGAATTGAGCTGAATTTAAATTTTTTTGTCGGCTACAAAAGCTCTATTCCAAAATATTTTATATCTTGCATAAGATTAAACAAATTATATCTTGCAAAGACTATGGATTGTATCTTATAAAGATGAAAATATTGAGCTTTTCACTGTATTTTTTTCCAAAATGGATTAGTTACAAAGGAAAATATGTTTTCCTTTATCTTCAAATTTCAATATCAAATGAGCTTTTGAGGAGACTCTCATTGCATAGGGTCATTTCCATGTGGGAAAGTCTGAATATAACATATGATGTAATTATATTCAGGTTCTAAAATAAAAATCTCCTTCCAGTGAATCAGATAGAAAATTTTGAGTCTTTAGCATGAACAAAGAGCCCAGCACATAAATGACATCTCCGAATTTCTTAATATTTCTAGACAACCAAAGTGTTAGTTTGTATAGCTCATTCTAGCTGTCATGATTTCACCTTGCCATTAAAGACAGGCAATAAGTACAAGATATTATTTTGAAAATACTTTGATATGTTAAGAGTCACTCAAGATCTAACATTGCAATTTGATCTTATGCCTTTCCTGTAAGAAAAATAAAATAAAATTGAATTTTTATAATAACTTAGCTATCTCTAGCTAAGTTATAAGATTGTTTACCCTGAAATATTTTCATTCTACAAGTTTTCCAACTCATTTTCCTGAATTAAGTAAAAGCAAAACTATTTGAGATTAAAAAGTTTAAGTGAATTAACTTTATTTTTTTTAAAAAAAAAGAAGAAAAATCGCTATTAGCTTACATTCTCAGAAAGGACTCAAGAAAGCAAATTAATAAGGCAAAGATGTAAGGGAAAAAAGGCCTGGGAAAAAGTTTAAAAAACAAAACAATAAAGTAAGTCAGGCACAATTCCAAACACATGATGAAAAAGCAATTTATCCCAGGGAAATATGAGAAAGGCAAGAGTTCATCCAGTACCTTATTCCCAATTTTATTTCTTTGACCTGGAAACAAGTAATCATACAAGAATCAAAAAGGCAAATAGTAGCAGATTAAGACTCAGCTCAAAATTATACCTTACCAAACTTTTTCTGACCTGTGCATACAGAACCCATATATTAATTATCTTAGATCATTGTCTTTTCATTTATTTAAAGCTAGGTCATGTATTTTGAATTCTAAAGGTAATGTTGAAAATAATTTGGACTTTGATAAGAGAACCAATGAGACTCCATAAGTAATTTAATTCAGCAGATACCTACTAACCTTTAACTTCATGCTTATCATTGGCATTGAGGTAATGAAATATACTTCTTATGATTTCCATGAGTGAAAATATATGTGCATGCCACTTGGTAAAAATATTATGCATGTTAAGCAACATGCCATCACTAATATGAATTATATAGAAAATAAATGTTTATTTAAAAAATGAATACTAGTCAGGAACAGTAGTGCACACCTCTAATGCCAACTCGGGAGGCTGAGGCAAGAAGATTGCAAGTTAAAGGCCAGAGGCAGCCTGCATGATTTATCAAGATCCTGTCTTCAAATTAAAAAATAAAAAATAAAAGATGGGCTGGGGATGCATCCCAGTGATAGAACATTTGCAAAGTGTGTGTGGTGCTCTGGGTTTAATAAGAAAGAAAGAAATAAAGAAAGAAAGAAAGAAAGAAAGAAAGACAGAAAGAAGAAAGAGAGGGGGAGGGAGGGAGGGAGGAAGGGAGGAAGGAAGGAAGGGAGGGAGGAGGAAGGAAGGAAGGAAGGAAGGAAGGAAGGAAGGAAGGAAGGAAGGAAGGAAAGAAGGAAGGAGGGAAGGAAGGAGAGAGGGAAGGAAGGAAGGAAGGAAAGAAGGAAAGAGAAAAGAAGTGAGTATCAGCTGGGGATATAGCTTAGTGCCAGAATGCTTGTCTAGCATCCTCAAGGCCCTTGGTTCACTCTCTAGCACTTCAATCAATCAATCAATAGTAATAATAATAATAAAATTAAATTAATTTGAGCTTGGCATAGTGGCTCATACCTGTAATCCCAGCACTCAAGAGACTGAAACAGGAGGATCACAAGTTCAAAGCAAGCATGGGCTACATAGTAGGATCTTGTCTCAAAAGAAACAAAAAAAAATGAGTATCAAGGTAGATTGAAATTATCAAGGAAGATTTCCTCTAGCAGGGCAACACTGGAGAGCTTTGAAGCATCTGAGTGTGAGTTTAAAAATCAAAAAGACCAAGTTCACATCAATAACTGCCACTTATTTTCTTTGTGATTTAGGACAGCTATTTAATATTTCCTGTCCCAATTTCTTCACCCATGAAGCAGTTAAATGTCCAAAGGAGCCAATCGCTGTGGCACATGCCTATAATCTCAGCAATTCAGAAAGCTGAAGCAGAAGAATCACCAGTTAGAGACAGGATGTGGCCTGTGCAACTTAGAGCCTGTCTCAAGATAAAATAAATTTAAAAGGGGACACAGGGGCACTGTGGTGCAGCTCAGTGGTAGAGCACCTTGGATTCAATCCTCTAGTACCACTAGATAGATAGATAGATAGATAGATAGATAGATAGATAGATAGATAGATAGACAGACAGATAAAATGTTAATAGGATTGGAAATAAAACACCATAGATAAAGGATAAATTGAAAGTTAGCAAGTCTGGTAATTTTTTTTCCTTTGCTGAAGCTCAGACTAGGTGAGAAATCAGCAAATGAACCTAATAATTTTCAGTTGTCATTGTGATGCATATATCTGGCTGAATGAGGTGGAGAGTTACCTATTATCTTGAACTGAACAAAAAGGATATCTGGGTCCACTTTTGTTCTTTTTCATTTGTGCTCACAGGAATAAGAAAAAATCTAAAGTAATTTAGGCTCAGGATGCAAGGACATTCTCGAACATTTGGAAGGGCATCAGCATGTATTTCCTATTATTTGTGTGGTATTTGTCAATCATTTTAGATCATAAAGTTTCTGAGGGTAAAATAATATGTAAGAAAGTGAGGCCTGTGGGGAGCTGGAAGTTTCTGGCCTAGTTAACAAGTAACTTTATGCAAAATAACTTTCATACTAATAAGGAGCTTCAAATCAGCCAGGCACTCGTTGCCAAAAAGTAGCTCTATGCCTCTCTTCAGTTATTTCTGCTTTAGGGATATTTTGTGCCATTTTTGTGCCCCAAGAAAGAACGAGACAGTAAAACTGAGCTAGGGCGGGCTGTTTGGTCCTCTGGGAAAAGAAGAAAAGAACAGATCACTGCCCAAGGGAATAGGGCTCATTAGGAGACAAAGCTGACAAGTGTTTGCTCTATGAAATGACTGGTAGCTAGAGAAAAACTGCTGTGGTGGATTTCTCACACATAAACCCTGTCAGTGTGCGGAAGGAGGGAAAGTAAAGCAAGCTGAGAGGAAGGAGTGCAGATACAGTAACTAACCACCCCTGTTTCTGGGGCCAAAGGGTTTCCCTGGATGTGGAAATTTCAGTTTGAAAAATGGAGCAGTCCTAGGAAAATCAGGGTGAGTGGTGACCCTACCTACAAACCCCGCTCTATCTGTGCAGACCATGTACAGTTCTGAACTACACAGAGAAGGACCAGCAGAGCACAGATACAATGTACCAGCCTAGTGCTTAGATCATGGAGCCACCAGTGTGTAAGACCATAAATAGTCCCTTCAAACTCCACAGTTGCTTTCTGCAAATGAATATGTAATATTTTAAAAATACAAATATTGCCAGGTATCATGGTGCACGCCTGTAATCCTAGGTACTCAGGAAGATGAGGCAAGAGGATTATGAGTTCAAGGCCAAAGGCAGCCTGAGCAACTTAGTGAGACCCAGACTCAAAATTAAAAAATAAAAAATTAAAATTAAAAAATGGGCTAGAGATACAGCTCAGTAGGAGAGCACTTATCTAGCATGTGGGAGGCCTGGGGTTCAATCTTCCAGTACTACAAAATAGATGATAGATAGATAGATAGATAGATAGATAGATAGATAGATAGATCCATCAGTAGTAATGAACCTGGCACAGTGTTAGAGAACATAAAAAATTGTTATTTGGTCATGACAAAAATCATCTTCCATCACAGTCACCCTAGTTACTGAGAGGTTTTTGCTTTTGTTTTTGTTTTTGTTTTGCCTTTTTCATCAGAAAAGCCACTTGCACTTCATTAGGACTCTAAAACAGCACATTCTTTACCATGATCAGTGTGTTCAAAGAAGCTACCTCGTAACTTGCTTCTCTTCTCACACACATACAAAATAAAATTCTCACTCCAAGCCTTGCAAGAGAGCATCTAATTGGTGAGGATCAAGAACTCTGACTACAAAGTAATGTAAGAAATATGGGAGCTTTTGCATCTCTTTGGGGTCACAAGGTATTAAGCCAATCCTTAGCTGGTTTCTTCAGTTTTCCATAATTATTTACACAAATGGACAAAACACCTATTATCATGCATTGGAATTTGAGTAGACTCATTTTTAGATAATGCAATCCTGAGGTCTCTTGATTGAATAAGAGGTTCTTACTCTAAGAATATGTGGAAATAAATCTTTTGCACTGTGCTAGTGTATGCTTTTGGGAGACAGGCCCAGCAACCCACTCCCCAAAATCAGCCATTGAAAACCCTGTGAAGAGCAAAGAAGCACTCACAATACTGTTTCAGCTGCTGTACATAGGGTCACTCTGAGTCAGATACCTAGTTGATCCTAGTCAGATACCAGCACCTAACAACAACAGTGTGTGCTTGTGAGTTGTAAAGTGCAGTAGGACCTTAAATTCTCTGTGACATGGGTTATATGACTTCAGTGATAGTCTTCTTTCTGTATTTAATTGATTTTAGATATGTCAAATCTAAATGTAGGTAGGGAAAAGCAACTTCTGGGAAACAATTATACATTCCCAATAACTACAAACATTTGCCAATGGCAAACAAAATTCAAGAAAATAAAATGTTATTATTTGTGGTTGAGTTAAAAGGTTCCACATTGTCCAAAAAGCTTTGCAACCAGGTAGGTAATTGCCTTTTGAACTAAAACAGAATAGAGAGGTTTTCTTTTGCTGAGAAAACTCAGATCATTTTGGAGAAAAGTAAATATTGATGGACAGTTTTCATTTCAAGAAGAGGCATACACTTGAGTGACATCCTAAATCACAGTTAGATATGATAATGAATAGGATTAATTAGGCATCACCAAAGCACATGGAAACTAAAAATATTTTAAAGTTATGCATAATTGCCACTTAATAAATTTAAATGTAATGTGTTATCTATTTGATTATGTGCCTAAGCATTTTCTTTCTTTAGATTTAAAGGAGTACAGCATTTAGAAACGATGCCTCTACAATGCAATGGCTTTTGACTACATGTAAATGATATGTGATTACTCCATAAAACCCTCATACCAGGTGCAAATGACAGGCACTACAGGCATGATGACAGAGAGTTCTTATAAATAGCAAAAAGAGGGTTAATTTATTAAGAGTTTCAGCATCTGCAGCTGTTTCCCTTGAGCGGATGTGACTGATCTGCTTTCTTAATAGACCTCTAATACCTTCCCTGATTATGTTACTTTGTTTCTCTGATGCATCTTTGAGTATCAGGTTGATATAATACTAAAAAAAAAGGGCTTTAAAAGATTCTGATGAAACCCAGAAAGAT
This sequence comes from Pedetes capensis, assembly GCA_007922755.1. Taxonomy (NCBI): domain Eukaryota; kingdom Metazoa; phylum Chordata; class Mammalia; order Rodentia; family Pedetidae; genus Pedetes; species Pedetes capensis. The sequence goes on from VMDO01007282.1 coordinate 58,101, forward strand.
ATCAAATTCAATGGTGTTTGCTAGATGCTGTGCTTTTCACTTATGATTGCTTTAATCTAAATGACTCTGCCCTGTGAACATAAAAGTGGCTCAAGTGTTATTTTTTATTGTGGAATGAATGCATTTTTATTTGATACCTACAAACCATATGGTCCAATTGAATTTATCAGTGGCACAGTCTTTGTTCAGGGATTTGAGTCAAATGATTTTCATCAGAGTGATTGTACTTTGGAATGAGATTATTTGAATCTGTTCATGTTTCACTATTTGATACCATTCATGCTGATGTGTTCTCCAGGAGGGTTATTCTATGGCCATGGAAACCTGGGTCAACACTAACAATAGCAGACTCTCTGGGTGCAGGGCTGAGTGTGCTGATTCACCACGACCATCTGCTAGAGGCTCTTCACATACATACATTCAAAATGGCACAAAATAATCAATCTCAACATTTGAAAGGAGCATTTATTGTCACCCAGTTAGTAGTACAAAAGGCCTAAATATCAAAGTGGACTAAAGTAAGTTACAATGTGACCTGCTAAATCCTGATGATTCAATGGTATTCCCCATTGACTAGTCATAGCTATTTCTTCACTAGTTCTATTAAGGTAATGTAATAAAGGGTATGGATCCCATTGCAATTAAGGCTTTGTGAAGGTAAGTAAAAACAAAAATACCTTCAGAAATATTGTGAGCATATATATTAATTATTCTTTCCAAATAAATTATATGTTTCAATTAATGAAATGCCTGACAAGCGCTTTGGTACAGTTTAGGATATTGTAGAATTTATTCCAGTAACCTGATCTCCTATGAAATTAAGACTTAAATCTGCTGTTGTTAGAAAGTTGACCTGGGTCTGTGCTGTTCAGTGGTGCCTAAAGAACAGCTGATGTGTTGAAGACATGTGGGGTATCTGTTTTCAATTATATAATCTCTGTGGCTGGAATCATGCCTATTCAAACTAAGTTTAAGTACTTACTAAGTATTATATCAAAGTATGCATTTAATAGTTTAAGCATTATAAAGAATTTTTAAACTTCTGGCTTACACTAAACTCAAGAAGAATTGACCTATGATAGTAATTTAAATTTACAAAACTATTTGACACACTGTAGACATAAATATCTTATAGCTATTTTCTTTAAAGTAGCTATAAATCTCTTTATGAGCAGCAGAGCTCAAATCGGCTCTGAGATGTCCACTTGCTTTGTGGAACTCAGCCTGTCAAAACCAGAATTCATCCTCCTTCTCTCTAAAAAGTGTTCATGTTCTGAGTTCTCTGGCTTGGTGATAGTTGTTCAAGTCAGAAACCTGGATATTATCTCTGATTCCTCCCTCAAATTCCTCTGCACCTATCATCTACCATAAAATCTTGCTAATTCTACCTCTTAAAGACCTTTTCAGTCTTCATTTCTTCTTAATACCAAAGCCGCAAGTCTAGGTCACCACCAATACTGCTGGATTAGAATCACACTCACTTAATGGGTCTCTGTGCTTCCAGTATGAATTTAACCATTTTCATAGTGCAATCAGAAGAACTTTTGTACAATTCAAATCTACTGCTGTTTACTTACATTCCCTTCACCAATTTTCCACTTTTTATTAGGACTGAGTCTAGACCCATTGTAAAACAAAAAACCTCTACACACCCTTTACCATCTTTTCCCCACTTTTTTTTTTTCTTGTCCACAAAGTTCCATCAACACAGAGCGATCTTCTCCTCCCTTAGCATAACTTCCCCCTGGTCCTACAGGGGCTTTAGGCATCAGCTTTATTACTTTTCCAGGAATCCATTTGCAACTCTTCCTCTAGCCCCAAATCTAGGTCATGGTGTATTCTTTCCTTGTGTGTATACAATAGCCTGTACTTATTGCTCCCAAGACAATATCCCTTTGTATGACAATTACCTGTGTATCTGTCTGTATCTGCCCATTTGATATACACTCTCCAAGCAAAAGCTTTATTTCTTTTTTCTTTTTCTGTATATCTCCAAGAACTCACATATCTTGTACATCCTTGATGTGTAGTAAATATTTGTGAAATGAATGAATGTTTATGAATATTATAAAAAGTGAATTGAAGCAAATTATGGTATTATATCACCTAAATCTTCTTTAATACACAGTTTATATAAAACAGAACAGAATAAGATAGATCCTTTGTACAATGCACCTAGGAATGAATAAAGACTACCTCTGAAAGTTTATAGTCTAAATTAAGAGTGATAGCTAGGCATCCCAAACCTTAAATTTAATGACTGGTCAATATGAAAGATGGATATGTAAAATGGGGTTAAGCATCTAACCAACAGTTAGTATGAAAGTTAAAAGGGGGCTAACAATACAAATAAACAAGAAAATATTATCAGAGAAAGCTGAGTTTATGTCTAGAGCTCTGTACTTTACTAGGCATGTGACCATAAGCAAATTAATTAATCTCTCTTCAAAGGATATAGTGATTCTTGCCTTACAGGTTGTATTTAGAATTAGCATAAATAATACATGTATAGTATTCTCATGTCTCATTAGTTTCCAATGTATAGTTTTTATATTACAGTATTTTACTTTCTACTGCTAGCCTCTAGCACATAATGTATATCTACTGTCTTTGAATAAATATTAAGTGATAATAGTGAAGACGAAAGGTTGATACACAAAACCCTAAGTTGGTATAACATGACAAGATAGGGCAAGCATCACATGTTTTTTGTTTGTTTTGTTAGGTGCCGTCGAGTGGTATCCAACTCATAGCAACCCTCATAGGGTTTTCAATGGCTGACTGTTTCGGGATTGCCTTGGGAGTGGATTGCCAGGTCCTTCTCCCATTTTTGCGGTGCTGGGAATTGAACTTGGGACCTCAGAGACTGCAACGCAGTGCTCTACCAACTGAACTAAATCCCAGCCCAAGCATCACATAGCAGTGTCTTTTACAAACAGGGACAAGCCTCTAATCTGGACATTATCCCATTAACTATTTTCAAGTAAAAGAATGAAGGGATAGCCACAGAAAATTTCGAAGCCAAAGTTACTTATATTTTCTCATTAATGTCAATGTGAATATTTGAAAAGAAATTTTTTTTTTTGCAACATGTGGTAGGGGCATTGAACCCAAGTCTTTCCACTTACTCTGCAATGTTCTACCACTGGGCTGTACCTCTAGCCCATTTATTTTTTTATTTTTTTAATTTGAGTCAAGGTCTCACTAAGTTATATTGGCTGCCTCTGGCCTCAAACTCGTGAACCTCCTGCCTCTGCCTCCTGAGTCTCTGAAATTATAGGCATGCACCACCATGACTGATTTTTAAAATTCTTACTATAAAGTGTTTTTCTGTAATTTTCAACATTTCTCAAAAGGTTTGAAAAAAGAGGAACTCTAAATGCAATAGACTGCTCTAATAATTCTGGAATTGAAGGAAAACATTCACCTGATATACTACATAAAAAATATAGAAATTTGTTCTAAAAGAAAAAATCCTTCTTTTAAAAGATTCACAAATACTTTTTGTACTTCCGTTCTGTCTCAGACACTGCATGGGTATTACAGTCATAAAAATGAATACTAAAAATTCTTATAATTATTTAATAATAGTATGACAGAGCTTGACAGATAAACTGAGAAAAATGCAATGTGATTTTTTTTTTTTTTTCGGTACTGGGGGTTGAACCCAGGGCCTCGCACCTGCATGCTCTGCAAGTGCTGGACCACTGAGCTGCACCTCAGCCCATTTTTTTTTACTTTTTTTGAGACAGGGTCTCGCTAAATTACGCAGACTGCCTCTGGTCTCGAACTTGCGATCCTCCCACCTCAGCCTCCCGAGCCGCTGGGATTACAGGCGTGTGCCACCACGCCCGGCCAATGTGATGTTTAAGGATGCAATCACACACAGCTAGATCTATGATAATAGTATAAGTGATTGTGTCTATGCACAAAGTTCCTGTCCCCAATTAGGATTAAAACCTAATCCCCAATGTGGGTGTACAAAAAGGTGGAGCCTTTGGCAGGTGATTGAGTCTTAAGAGCAGATCTCCTGAGGGAGATTTTTTGCCCTTCCACCATGTGAGGACACACATGAAAGTCACCATATTTATAGGAACCCTCATCAGACATTGACTGTATAGCTGCCTGATCTTGAACTTCTCAGCCTCTAGAAACATAAGAAATAAATTTCAGTTTTTTGTAAGCCACCAAGCATATGGTGCTGCATTTTTATTATAGCAGGCTGATCAGACTAAGACAAACTGAGACAGTCCCAGGAAAGTTCCTGAGGAGATTATTGCTTAGTAGGGTTGTGAATGGACAGGTTGTGAATGGACATGAGAGAAAGAAATTCTAAGTTGAGAGAAAGTAAAAATAGTATAGTGTGATGCTCACTATAAACTGCATAGTGTTGACATAGTGGCAAGGGAGGAGACAGGAGGGCAGGCAGGAGTCAAAACCTAGAACTGCTGAAATGACATGCTAGGAATTTTGGAGTTATCCTGGAAGGAAACAGGGAGCTATGAAATGTTTTATGTGAGGGAGAGATGCTGAAGGCATGTGCATATTGTAAATAGAGCATGCATTATCTATAATAACTGTAGAAGAGATAAGGAGTTCCCCCTTCTGCTCCAATATACATTTATACATAACTCTTATTCACCTTATCAAAATGTTTTGAAACTCTATTTTCTTTCTGTGGTAGATCAGTGGTTCTCGAACCTGAGTATGGATGATAATTATGCGGAAGAGTTGTTAAACCACAAGTTGTTGGATGAAGTTGTAGGTCTAAGAATTTACATTTCTCACAAATTCTAGGCTGAGGATTGTGATGCTTTTCTTGATCATCCTACTCTCAAATATGATTTTGTCTTATTAACCCTTGTTCCCCAAACATCTAATCCAGTGTCTGGTATTTAACAGGTACTCATTAACTATTTTCAAGTAAAAGAACAAAAGGATGAAAAATATTCCAAGTACAGGAGAAATAAATATATTAAGCAAAAATAATTTTCTCCTCTTTTCAGAAATTACACAAAATGATAAAGGTGCAAATGTTAATACAAATTATGGATGGAAAACAGAAGGACCATAATAGTAGTAGAGATGAGCATTCAGTTAGGATTGTAAGACTTCCATTTGCTTTCTAGTGCCTGCATGAATAAAATAGACTTGATCAGGCCATTTTCCTTTCCACAGTGCCTTAGTTAGAAGATAAAGTGTGCATTAGAAATACTTCATTGAATTGACCCTTTGAAAAATGTTTCAGAAGGAATTTATTCTTATAAAGCCTATTGAATTTAACTTTAATATAACAAATGCTGCGAATAGAATAAAGAATTCAAATGAACTACAGCAAGAGTTCTCTTGTATTATGTCTATAAATTCTTTTCTACTTGATAAAATTATTTTACAAAGAAACTGTATTGACTATGCTGCACTTCATCTATGACTGATTTGGTTATAGACTATAGTTCACATGGGTGGATTCTGTTCTGATTCAAAGGATGAAGGACTCATGCTTAGAGTTTCTTTTCCCAGAGTGAGTCATGTTTATATCAGGTGATCTTCATTTTCTCAATTTATACTGAGCCCAAATTTTCAACAATGCAAGACTGCTTCTTTGCTGCTAAATGTAGTTGGAATTTGTGACTTAGTTAAGATAAAATCTTATCCTCTATGATATTACAATGGACTAAAATTTGTACAGAGATGCAGTGCAACCTTAAAATTAAAGTACCTTTAGAAAAAATTCAAATATCCTACTAGTTATTGGTGTGAGTTTGTCTACAACACTATAATTCAGAAGAAAAAATAACATTTTCTGAAATTTTATCTGGCTCAAAATCTACCCAATCAGATAATGGAAAATCCAGCTCAGTCTTTTTCCAAAAAGGTACTTCTTGTTCTCTCAAGATTAGTAACAAACACAAAGGTTTCTAAAACCTAGGAGAATAGGTGAGAATTTTAGTCTTAGTCCATGCTGTAGTTTGAAAAATTGTGCCTTCTCCAAAATTCATGTTGGAACTTAATCTCCCATGCAATAGTATGAAGAAGTGATGTCTTTAGGAAGTGATTAGCTCACAAGGGCTCCTTCCTCTTAAATACAATTAAACCTTAATTTAAAAAAAGCTTCATATAGTTTTCAGAATTTTGCCCTCCTACTTTCTATGTAGGGCTGGTATTTAGCTCAGTTTGTGGAGCGCCCCTCTGCAGTCTCTGAGGTCCCGAGTTTGATTCCCAGCACCACAAAAACGGGAGAAGGACGTAGCAACCCACTCCCAAGGCAATCCCGAAACAATCTGCCATTGAAACCCTATGAGGGTCGCTATGAGTCAGATACAACTCGACAGCACCTAACAACAACAACAACAACAACAACTTTCTATGTAAAGACACAGTGTTCAAGGTACTATCTTGGAAGCAGAGATCCAGGACTCATTAGGAACTGAAGCTTCTGATCTTTGATCATAGACATGCTCCAAAACTGTGAGAAATAAATTTCTATTATTTATAGATTACCCAATTTCAGGTACTTTGCTATAGCAGCACAAACAAAACTGACAGTCCATAGAGGTAACCACTGAGATGCATCTTCTCTAAGCCACTGAAGAATAGTTTAAAACACCTCCGCCTAAGCTTAGATGCCAAACTCAACCATTGATCCTAAATGTCTGTGGAGCTGTCCTCTGCCCTTTCTATTCTGAGGTTCTAGTACCTTCTGGATTTCCAGTAGAGAACTAATCCATGACCTCCAACTATAACCTTCAAGCCCCACATTATACATTCTACCTTCTAATGTTGTATTCTTTCCTCTGTTTCTTGAACCATCAGCCTTGATCCAACCTTCTGTTTAACCATACCTGGTTAATTCTTTGATAGAGTGCAGTATTCTTTTCTCAATGAAGTCTTTCCATTTCTTATCAACAATGAGCACACTTCAACCTGGATTAGTAAAATGGTCTCCTAGTAGCTCTCATTGTCTCCTTCCTCTTTTAATTCTAATGATTCTTTCCAGGAAACTTCTAGAAGCATAGAATTCATCATTTTATAATAGGGGTTGTCAAACTATGACAAGGTTGTTGTGAGGTGTTGTGGAGTCGTGTCCAACTCATAGAAACCCTCATAGGGTTTTCAATGGCTGTTTCAGGATTGCCTCAGGAGTGGGTTGCCATGTCCTTCTCCCATTTTTGTGGTGCTAAGGGTTGAACTCAGAACCTCAGAGACTGCAGAGCAGCACTCTACCAACTGAGCTAAATCCCAGCACCATGATAAGGTACCCAAGTCAAATATAACTAACCTCTTTTCCCTTTCTGCCTTTCTGTCTTTCTTCGTTGCTTGCTTGCTTTCTTGCTTGCTTTCTCTCTTTTTTTTTCTTTCATTTTTTCTTTCATCTTCTTTGTCTTGAATCAATTCCAAGTTAAGAATGGTTTTTACATTTTTCAATGGCTGAGAAAATTAAAGAATATGTTGTGAGAGCTGGGGGTCTAGTGGAGTGATACAGGGCTCACCCAGAATGCATGAGAAACTGGTTCATTCCCAAGCACTGCAAAATAAAATAAAACAAAAAAGTAGAAAATGTATGAAATTAAACTTTCAGTGTCCATAAATACAGTATTATTAAAATGCAGCCATGCTCACTCATGTATGTATTATTCTTGGTTATTTATACACTACAATGGCAGAAGTGAGCATTAGAGACCATAAGACCTGCATCACCTACCATATTTACTACACTAATATATACTAACTGGCCTTCCATGGAAAAAGTTTGCCAAACTTTTGCCTTAAAGCATTGTTTGAAAAACTTCAGTAAACCACAGTAAATAATGTCCAAAGTCATGGTCTTCCCCATTCAGTGACTTCATTATTAATATATATTTAAAAATACGTTATTAAATCTTAGATACTTCCAACTTCTCCTTGTAAAGTGGAGACTGTATCTATCTCAGAATGTAATAATGAAATGAATATTTGTTTAGAAATTAGTGTAACCATTAGTACATAGGAAAAACTCAATACATCATATTACTAATTAGTAAGAAGAGAAACTTTGTTTCTTCATGTTTTGGATTTAAAAATCTTATTCATTTCAAATTTTGTAAAGAATTGGACTTTGTTTTTAAAAGAGAAGTAGGTGTTTTAATTATTAAGAAAGACTTTGAAAAGGAAAATCTGGTCCATTTTAGTTCATTGTATCTTCTTATTCTGGGTCATTTTGACACAGGATGATTAATGTGTTTATGTATTTAAATTAATATTTCGGGCTGTGGTGTGAAATTGTAGGCTCTCAGAATCAAAATAAGTTAACAAAAATATAAAGACTATCTTAAATTAAACCCCAAAGTATATGTTGTTGTGGTTGTTAGGTGCCATGGAGTCATGTCCGACTCATAGCGACCCTCATAGGGTTTTCAATGGCTGACTATTTCGGGATTGCCTTGGGAGTGGATTGCCAGGTACTTCTCCCATTTTTGCAGTGCTGGGAATTGAACTCAGGACCTCAGAGACTGCAGCGCAGCGCTCTACCAACTGAGTTAAATCCCAGCCCATCCCAAATTATATAGACCTATATATAATTGATGCTAAAAGAAAATGCCTAGAAAAGTTCATTACATTGGATACATTTAATCACATTTACTCCTCTTATCCTTATCGCTCACCTATACTTTCTTCTTTCTTCATTTTTCCAAAGGATCTGAGCAATCAGGCCTGGAATGTAAGATATAAAGTAAATATTGATTAATCGCTTATAAATGTAAAAAATGGCAAGTATTTTCACTAAAACTTGATAAAGATCCTGCAGGCCAGGTTCCAGCAAAAAGATTGACCTTCAGAAGTAATTACTTAATAGCAAGCTTACCATCACATCTGATGTGGAGTAGTGATTCCACAGTTGTATTGTAGAAGACCAAGTCAGCCGCTCTACCCCACCTTTTCCTACCTGGAAATCACCATGGCAAAGACAGAGTTATGAATCTTCTTCCTACACCAATATCCAGGAAGATGCAAAGGATTAATATATAAATAATTCCAAGGCAACTAAGAATCCTCTATAGAAACTCTGTTTTAAAGGAAAACTCAAATGTTTGCTTTTGAGGGTAATAAGTCTTTAAACTTACCAAATCTCTTACCAGCATACATTAAAGTCATATTTTTTTCTTTTCATATATTACTTTTGCAATGTCTAGTACTTGAAATGAGAACTGGATTCTTACCAAGGATTATAAGAAAGACGATTGTATGGAGCATATGCTGGTAATTAGACAAAGAACTATTTAGGGGCAGTGGTGGCAGGAACTTGATAAAAGACAGAAATGTGTTGTTTATCAGAAAGGGATCTGTATCCCATTTACAGATTTCCTTCTGAACCAGAAACCAGCAAAAATAAAAGAAAGAAGAAGAAAAGAAAAAGAAATACTAGTGAAAAGAATGTGTGGTTAAAAATTCACGTAATCCATACTCATCATCACATACAGAAATGCCAACGCCATCCAAAATCAAAGTTAAATGCCACGTTCCATGAAACTAGGTGTGAAACTGGATTCCATGAAACTAGATGTTCTAAACTAGATGGTTTAGAAAATTGTGCAAATTATAGTTTGCACCATTGATTTGTCTGTAGTGCTATTTGTATAACATTTCAAGATCAAATTATATTCCTTTCTCACAACAGCTTGTGGATGTCTAGACTCTCAAATAAGTACTGGCTTTAAAACCCTGAAATTTAGCTTTTGATTCTAAACAAGAAACTATCACAGAATGTCCCCAATACATGCATTTTTGAGATTTCCTGATTTTTTTTTATCTTCTTTTATGTCAGTGAATGAGTATTCTTCTCCTTCCTGGCATATAAATAAAGTGCTGTTGTTTTTGTTAGGTCCTGTCTAGTCAAATCTGACCTATAGTGACCCTATGTACAACAGAATGAAAAACTCTGACACTGCGCCATGCCCAGCACTATGTCAGTGCTTTGCTACTTATGGGGTGTTCACTGGCTGATTGTTTTGGAATTGTTTTGGGAGTGGGATGACATGTCCTTCTCCCAGTTTTCCAGTGCTGAGGATCGAACCTAGGGCCCCAGATAGTGCAGAACACTCTACCAACTGAGCTAAACTCCAGCCATTAATAGATACGATTTTTATTTTATGAGAATAACTGTAAACGTTATTCTCTTTATTCCATTTCAGAAATCCTAAAATAATTGTACTAAATGTGTCCAGATAATACAGAATTAGCAAACAATAAAGTAAATAGGAAGCTTTAATAGGAAAAGTAGACTCTCAAAAGTTCAGAATGTTTCTGGTTTATCCATTTTTACTTTGGATCAGATTATAGAAATAAGACGTGGAATCACATAAATGTTAGAATCCAGGTAAAGGTTATGAGATCTGACTTTAAATCTTTGACATATTTCAAAAATGTACTCATATTCAATTTCTTAGATTAAGTGGTAAAAAAAAAAAATCCCTGAGAAGTCAAAGGTGAACTGGTGTTGGGAAGGCAAAGACTCTCTGGGACCTCTCCCCACTTTCCTCAAGGCTTTTCTATTGACATAGAAACAAATTATATGTTCTTCTCATTCTGTGCCCCTTCCCTCCAACATTTCCTTCCAATCCAAACCTTTATGCCAGTTTACCAGAGATGATGTTTGTGTTAAGAGGACAAAAAAATCAACAGTTGCTTAAAGACAACCTGCTTCCTGGGCTTTAGTTTTTGAAGGGGTGGTTTGTAAAGGAAGGAAGGAGTAAGGAGCATTTTTGGTGTAGAATGAGGACAGAAAATAAAGAAGGACCAGGAGAGCAAGTATAAGAGTGTCAGTGATGTCTGGAGGTAGCAAGACCTCAGAGGGGGAGGGTTGCAGAGCAGCCAGAGAGAATCTTTCCTTGGGCTCAGGGCGCAAAGCATCAGCAAATTCAGAAGTGCTTACAATCAGCACTAGAGCCACAGAGGTGCATGCCTTTGAAGGTCCAAGTGGGTCTGGATGGTGATGCTGAACTCACTTGTGTAACTCCGGAGCCCAGAACAATGCAAGTCCAAGTCCGTTAGTAAGTCCTCAATGTGTGTTGAATAAATACACAAAATCAGTCGTGAATTTCTGTAGTGCCTTGACTCACTTAGGGGGTAGTAGATAAGTTTCTTGAAGTTTAGTGGAAACCCAAATGATGAGCGGACCCATACAACCCAACCCTCCAAGCTGATAGTGACTCATACTGCACTTTATGACCATTCTGGCAGGATAAAATTTCAGAGTCAGGTTCAATCTGTTTTCTTTCAAACTGGAATTTGGGGAGTGAGATGCATCCCCATATAAAAATGTATCCATGCCAGACATGGTGGCATATGCCTATAATACTAGCAACTCAGGAGGCAGAGGCAAGAGGATTGCCAGTTCAAGACCAGAAGCAGTCTGTGTATTTTAGCCACACCCTGTCTGAAAATAAAATAATTTAAAGAACAGGCTGGAGTGTAAGCCAGTGGTAAAGCACTTACAAAGTATGTGCAAGGCACTGGGTTCAATGCCCAGCTACCACAGACACACACACAAATGGATCCATGACTGGCATCAGGCATGATGGCACATGTCTGTATTTGCAGCACTTGGGAGACATAGGCAGGAAGATTATGACTTTGAAACCAGCCTGGGCTACTTAGTAATACCTTGTCTTAAAAAGAAAAAAGGCTGGGGATGTATCTCAGTGGCTGACCACTTACCTAACATGAATCAGGCCCTAGGTTCAATCTCTACCACTAACAAAACAAAATATCCATGAGCTACTAAATTCTATCTGGTGTCCAGGAGAATATGATAGAAGTAAGAGTTCTCTGCAAGTATCCAGAGGTCTTTCTATCAGTGGCAGCTCCAGAATTCTTATTACATGATTTTTTTAGCCCGGGGGTTAGCACAGAGCCTTTGCTTCTTACACAGAATGACAAATAAAGGACCAAGAGTCAGCAAGAACTTGAGCCAAATATGGTAATTGCCCACTTCTACCGTGATGTCACATTTCTCAGATATTTATTGGAAAACATGTTCCTGCATATTTTATTCATGTCATGAAAACCACATACTAAAACACATAGGCACTCTGGTAAATTCAAGAATCCCCAGACCACTGAAAGAATTTATTTTATTTTGTGCTGTTAGATAACCTTTCTTTTTTTAAATTAAGATTTCAAAATAAAATAGGTTAGCACCAGATAGATACAGCAAAGTTTGCTGCACCAGTTTCCTAACCTCTGCTGATCTGCAATTGTCACTGCCATATTAGATAGTAAGTGTGGGATGATAATTCACTGACATACATGCATGCAAGCAATAATTAGACACATTGTGTATGCTTGGGTTGAAAGGCTAGAGGAAACCCAAAGATAGGGTATGAAACTGATATCTGTAAATACTGATAAAAAAAACTCAGTGATATTTGCCTAAACTATATATCCAAGTTTAGACATTATCTAGTAGAACATACAAATTTGTCTCTATATTTGTTTTCATAAGAGGAAATCTGGAAATATGTTCAAAATAGGGAGGATAGAGAAAAGTGAATCCCCTTACTCTACCAGTCTAATCACAACCACAGTTAACATCTTAATGCCACAATGCTTTTATTTTATGCACACTATTAAATTTTCATTTTAATTTACTGTACTATCACAAGCATTTTCCATATTATTTATGGTTTTCATCACCATTTTAATGGTTGAATAATATTCTATTGTTGTTGTTAGGTGCCATCAAGTTGTGTTTGAATCATAGCAACCCTTATATAGAGTTTTCACTGGCTGATTGTTTGGGGATTGTTTCAGTAAACTGCTACATCCTTCTCCCATGTATAATATTCTATTTAGTTGACAACTATTCTTTGGCCATTTATATAGATTATTTATCATTTTTATTGTCAAAACTGAGATGTACATCTTCATGCATTTTTCCAGAGTTTTTATCATGTATTTTTCCAGATATAGGAGTATTTCTTTAAAATTGATTACCAAAAATGAAATTTATGAACCAAAGCCCTGACCATTTGAAAACTCCTGAGTCATATAAGCAAATAGATTTTAATAACAGTATAACTCAGGCATTGAAATTAGTCCTGGTGTCAATTCCTAGTGGTCTGACTTGGGAAAAATACTGGCCCTATCTAGAGAACTTTCCCCAAAGGTCCTAAAGGATTGTATTCAATGAAATATATAAGTCCTCTTAAAAATCATTGCATCATAGCCATTTGGGAAATGCTATTAGCAATTAATAGTTTATTGTAACAATATCTGAGAGGCCCTAATTTATATGGAATTAGGTATTCTAAATTGAAAACTTTCTAATTTAGTAGGTGAAAGTAATATAGAAATAAATTACCTTAAATATTTGCAATTGCCTATTTGTTAACTATTGTGTTTGCTTCTTTGAATATTGTCCATTCATGTCAATTCATTCTAATTCTCTTATTAATTTTAGTATTTTAGAGTTAACAAATAAAAGTTGTCTTCTATCATATTTGCCATGAATATTTTCCTATCTTGGCTTTCATTTTAATATTTTTTGAGACTGAAACAAAGTTACAGAGTTTATGAAATAAAGATATTAGAAAAAGTGCAGCCACCCAGAGAGAGAGAGAGAGAGAGATACATATCCAAGATATAGATGTGGGCTTCTCAAGAGAGAAAACAAGGAAAGAAGGAGACTTATTTTAATTTTTTACTTACAAACAAAACTATTAAGTCATGTTATTGTTATATATATTAATACTGTTTTATTTCCCCTTTTATTCTTTAGTATTTATACAAACTTCTACACCACACCAATGTTTGATATGTTCAACAGCTTGATTCATTTTTTATAGTGGAATATTTTATTATAAATCAATTATTCACTTGGACATGGAGTGATTTAAATCATTTCTTCCAAACTGTTGTATCAAAAATACTAAATGACATGTTGTTCTTATTCTTGGTACTTTATGGGATCTATATTATTGTATACCTACTTTCTATATGGGCTGGGATTTAGCTCAGTTGGTGGTAGAGCACTGCTCTGCAGTCTCTGAGCTCCCAAGTTTGATTCCCAGCACCGCAAAGTGGGAGAAGGACATGGCAACCCATTCCCAAGGCAATCCCGAAACAATCAGCCATTGAAAACCCTATGAGAGTCGCTATGAGTCAGACTTGACTTGACAGCACCTAACAACAACAACAACAACTTTCTATATAAAATGGAATTTGTACATGGATCATTCTCTTTCTTCAGACTTTTTTCTTCTCATATCAGCATTTTCCTGTTTTATTTATTTTAAATTTTAATGTTCTCTATTGACTGTTGAAGTTAGATACCATGATTAACTCTTACTTTCATCTTTTTAAAGGAATATCCTACCTACTTATTCTCTCTATCAACTTTAGAAAATATTTAACAATTTCTGTAAATGTAAATCTTCTTGGAGTATTAAATGGATTTTTATTAACCCTATATAACTATTTTGAAAAAAATATCTGTATTCAGTACTTTCCTTTCAGTTTATGACATATCCTCACACTTATATAAGTCTTTAGCACTCTATAAGACTTATTGAGTTCTTTAAGTCATATATATTTCGTGTTTAGAGAATTCTCTTCTCTTTCCAACTGCCCTTTTTTAGTATTAAAAGGAGAATTAAATTTGGTGGGGTTTCTACATTTTGACTTATTTGTGAAAGGCAAACAATTTTCAAGGATGAGTCCCCTTAGATAAGAGCTTAATGAACCTCAGCATATAATAGGAGTTCATTAAAGACTGTAAAAAAAATTAATGAATGAATGAATATAGGAAATTCCTATTGGGGTTTAGTAGCTTGAACTAGAAGTAGAAAGAAGCAGCATATAATATAACTCTAGAATTTCCATCTTGACTCCACCCCATCATTACCCTATTCCATATCAGAACCTGATAGAACCTCTGTACTCACCTATGCCTTGTATCTTTAATTTGGATTTCATATTTGTCAAACAGGAACCCATCAGAACAGCTTGCATCAAGAGAAATGATGTAGGGTATATGTCCATTCCCTTAAAAATAAACCAAAAGAACAGGAACCCATACACAGTTGGTAGGAATGTTAGTAGAGCCATCATGGAAAATAGCATGGAGATTCCTTTAAAAAAAAAAAATAGGACTGCCACGTGATCCAGCAATCCCAGTACTGTGTGTGTGTGTGTGTGTGTGTGTGTGTGTGTGTGTGTGTGCAAAGAAAATTAAATCAGTGTGTTGAAGAGACATCAGCACTCCCATGTTTATTACAGAGCCAAGAAATGGAAACAACCTAAGAGTCCATCAACTAATGAAGGGATAAAGAAAGCGTGGTAGACACAATGGAGTACTATTCAGTCATAAAAGAATAAAATACTGTAATTTATGATAACATAGCTGGAACTGGAAATCATTATGTTAAGTGAAATAAGCCAGGCACACAAAGACAAGTACCAAATGATCTCACTCATGTGTAGAATTTAGAAAGGTCATCTTATAGAAGTTGAGAGTAGAATGGTGGTTACCAAAAGCTGGGAAGAGTAGAGTGGGGAGGGATGGGATAAGCTGATTAATGGGCACTGAATTATAGTTAGAAGCAAGAAGTTCTGATGTGTTATTGTCACAGAAGGATGACATGAGATAACAATAATGTGCTGTGCATTTCAAAAAGCTATACAAAAATTTTTGAAAGTTTTACCATAAAGAAATTATAAACCTTTGATATATATGTTTAACCTGATTTAAACATTATACAATGTATACATGTATCAAAACATCATCTTACCTCTCTTATATGTGCAATTTTTTAGTTTTTAAAAATAAGCTTTTTAAAACATTAGATTATGTCTCTTCATTTTCTTCCTACCTGTAGTCTAAGTTTCATTACTTTCTCACAATATGGAACATACACAGCTTTTTCCTGGTGGCTCTGTACCCCACAATTAAAATATCAAAGGTTTCCCTGAATTAGGCTACTTTTCTTTCAGGTGGAGACATTAGACAGATAATTTGAGTTACTATTCTAAGTCCATAACAAATGTTTCATCACAGTTGCAGCTTTCCCCTTTTTGTTGTTGCTAGGTTCCATTGAGTCAAGTCCAACTCACAGCGACCTTCACAGAGTTTTCAATGACTGATTGTTTCTGAAGTGGGTTGTCAGGTCCTTCTCCCATTTTTTCGATGCTGGGGATCGAACCCACACAGCCTCAAGCACAGAAGAGCAGCACTCTACCAACTGAGCTAAGCCTCAACCCCTACCCCTTCTTAGATTGTTAAATTATAGCTCAGGTTCCTCATCTTCATATTATTAGAGTCACTTATATCATAACAAGCTCTCGTATGTAGTTATCATCATATCTAGGAAGTTCTTGTGTAGAAATTTGGGCATTCCTTCAAGATGAACATCCTTATTATATTGCGGTTATAAAATGCAGTCAGTTATTAGAGGCCTCCTATCATCCTACCACTAAAACATGATGCCTGAGGCATTTAGCTTTGCTCATTGTTGTCCTCTGATCCCATCGTAAATATAGTTTGTCACTTGGACTTCTTTGCTGATTACTGAGGATTATATTCCATTCCTACAAGCTGACTAAATATACAATGTTCAGTGAAAAGGAAGAAGGGTAAATTTGACCTTTAGCATTAGGTAAAGTGAGTGGAAAATATGACCTGATAGGCCAATTCCAGTGCAAGGACTGTACAGAATGTCAGGTACTATGCCTCTCTCTCTCCACACAGACTCATGTTTCTAAAGTCTAGTCTAAGATCTGCTATCATGGAATTATAGCATGTTTTTAAATAAAGTGCATTCAAGACCTTCTGTGCAACCTACTGAATCCAAATCTCTAGGGCCAGAGTTTGCCCCTCGGCATTCTTAATAATGCCTCAACTGATCCTCATGAACACAAAGGTTGAAGAATCACTGATAAAGGATTATAAATATATGTTGTTGTTGTTAGGTGCCATCAAGTTGGTTCCGACTCATTTTCAATGGCTGGTTATTTCAAGATTATTTCAGGAGTGGATTGCCACATCCTTCTCCCAATTTTTGCAATGCTGGGGATTGAAACTGGGTCTTCAGAGAGTGCAGAGCAGCACTCTACCAACTGAGTGAAACCCAGCGCTATAAACAATAGGCTCTTTTAAAATGTTATAGGTCTCTTATTTGTATAAACAACTTTTTTATCAAAGATGTTTGAGGATCATAAACTTTAGATTCAATTTGTCATTGATTCACTGAAGAGTTTAGTAATGAGAAGGCAAATGATTATGCCACTCAACTGATATTAAGATTAATGAAATGTAGGCACAGTCCTACAAACAAATATTAAAAATATCATCAAATACGGAGAGAAGAAAAATACAGTCTCTGCCTCTCTATAACGTACTTTCCTGCTATGAGACCTCAACTGGGATCTCACAGCAGCTCAGTGATATATTTATTCATCTGACGGATGACCTACCACATTCTCCACAGCTGCTTCTGCAAACTGTTTCTGCGTCTCTCTCAGCATCTGTTTCTCACTTCCAGGTGTCTGTGAAGTTGGAGACTATATCACATTAGTGCTTCCAGCTTCTGTCCTTTCTACATTTCTCTATACCATTGTGTCACTGCTATACCTTACATGCAAGAAAAAAGAAGGATTTTTCTTCTATCCACAGATAATCATGCCAAATTCTCAAAACTTTACATCCTTTTTTGACTTAAAAGCAATAAGAATATACAGATCCAAGAAAGGCAAATGATTCCTGCTGCCCATGTGTAGATGAAGACAAGAGAGAGATGACAGGGAGTCAAGGGAATAGTTATAGGGTTGAAGGGTTAGCATAACAAAGGAGAGTAGACAAAGGGACAGATGTGGATAAGGGATACCAGGGAGATAAGGATGAATCACAGGATCCAGTATGTTAATACCAGAGAGACCAAGAGAGACAGGGGTGGTAGATAACAAAGCTGTGGTAACTGTATTTATTGGCAAATGGAAAGAAATTCAAAGTCAAGGATGTAATGGATTCAGTCAAAGCAGCCTGGAGAATCAAAAGTTCTCTGTGTTCAGCTGGATGTGGTAGCATACACCTGTAATCCCAGTGACTTGGGAGGCAGAGGCAGGATGATCGCAAGTTCAAGACCAGAGGCAGTCTGCATAATTTAGCGAGACCCTGTCTCAAAAAGTAAACAACAACACCAAAAAATTGGGTTGGGGGTGCAGGTCAGTGGTACAGCACTTGCAAAAGCATGCAAGCTTGAGGCCCTGGGTTCAACCCCCAGTACCGCAAACAAAGCAAAACAAAACAAAAAAGTTCTCTGTGTTGCTGAAAGCTTCTTTTGGTGGTGGGGCAGGGTGGAAGAGTTATTGTCACCACCTAATGGATGTTCCTTTACCCTTTTGTTTGTTTGTTTGTTTTGTTTTCTTAGTATTCTTACGGAGTTAAAAATTGTATCTTAACAAAAGCTTTCTGTCTAAATACTTGATCTCATTCTGGACATTCTCAGGATGTTGCACCATGTATATTTGCAAAATGTGAAAAATACAGTTCTGAAAGGAATGTCTTACTTTGGCCTGGTGGCCTGCTGAATCTTATCTTTCTTTTGTGCAATCCCCAATTTTTGCGTGCTGAGATTTGGCTCAGTTGGTAGAGCACTGCGCTGCAGTCTCTGAGGTCCTGAGTTCAATTCCCAGCACCGCAAAAATGGGAGAAGGGCCTGGCAATCCACTCCCAAGGCAATCCCGAAACAGCCATTGAAAACCCTATGAGGGTCGCTATGAGTCGGATGCCGACTCGACGGCACCTAACAACAACAACCAATTTTTGCCACTGACATTTGAACAAAACTGCCTTCAGTTCCTGGCTCCCAGAATGAGCTTATAACTTGAGTCTGGCCAGAGTGCTCCATTCCTCTGCTCTAGTGATTGAGTCAAGGATAGTGCATTACTCAAGTTTTGCTTATCAGAAATGATAAGCTTTTGCACCAGGATTTTTATGAGGTCAGTATGGAGAAAGTAGAGGTGAGATATGAAGAGAAAGATACAAGATCTATATGACAATGTTTTGACCTAATTCTGCCTAAAACCTAACCCTGACATTTCTGTTAAATAAGTTAATGAATTCTCTCCTTTGTTTAAGCAAATAATCATGTGGCTTTAAGAGATATATAAAGCCACAGCCACTCCAGATAATATGATGACTCCATGATTATTCAGGATTTTGAAATTGTCCACCCTCTGTTATTCAACCTACATTCTTTGGGCTTAAAATGTTTCTTCCTTCCCTTGGTTAATATATACAATTTACCTAAATCTGGTTTTGATGCTGTGCTATATGTGAGAGACAACCTAGCCTATGTGCTTGTTTAATGAGCATTTTATTAATGTTTTTGAAGCATTTTATTAATGCTCAATGTCTCCTTGTAGAATCATTCTACTCTTACTCTTCACCCAGTTAGGGTGGTACTGACTGGATCCTAAATTCCAGGTTTGTTGGACACATGACCAATACTGGCCAATTAGAGATTTCCCTGGGACTTTTGCTGGAATTTTTTGGAAACAAACAAACAAACAAACAAGAACAACAAAAAATACCTACTTTATCCTCTGGGATTGCTAGTTCTAAAATTAAGCAAGTCCAAATCCAAAGCAGCCAATAGATATCCGGAGGCCTTCAGTACCTATATGAGATTGAGGTCATCATAGAGGAAAGTAAAACTGGAAGAAAGAAAAGGGACTAGTTTTTTTCCCTTTTGTTGATAAATTTTTGTAGGGTACAGCATAACACAGCATTTGCTTTTTCTATTATGCAACTATTATATCACTTTTGATTACACTTTCATCAATTTACAAAGTTTATGGACCCTTTTAACTAATATGTAGTAAAACTCATATGCATATATGGGTTATATCCCCCCATTTTTCCCATGTACTCATGCAGTTGCATAGTTTACATTGAAATTATCCTCTCCGCTTTATTACTTTACATTGTTTCTCCTAGAAAAGGGATTAATTTTATACAGACATCTTTGAACATGAATCTACTAATGCCTAAAGCCATCTTCATCTGTTAGATTTCCAGGAACTTGAGCCAACATGCTTCCTTTCATTGCCTTAAACTGGTTTAAGTTGGGGTTTTGACATGGGAAACAAAGTCTTGGCTAACTCTACATTGGCATGAAGATATTAGTGCAGTGCCGATGAGTTAATGTCAGTGTTCACCAGTTCTCAATTCTGAAATCCTCTGTCTCAGAATTAGCTGAGAAGATATTGGTGACTGGCTGACTTCTCTGAAATACAATTGGTTGTCATGGTGATGAGAGGTAGCAGATATTACATGAGAGTTTTAAAATATTTTCATATAAAACCTGAACCAGGTAGGAAACATTTTTAACTCATCTCTGAGAATGCTGCACTTACAGAACCCATCAAGATTCTTGGAGACACACAAGTCTCAGATTCCCTATGTTGTTTGAAGGATCCAAAGGGGCAGTGATATTTAAAGGGGTATCAGGTGTTGATGCCTACTCAACCCTAAAACCAAGACTAGTATATTTTAGAGTCATCACACAAATTCTTCAGCAGTTTTCACCTCACTTTGTAATAAGAAAGAAAATAATACATGAATGAAATGATTAGGATTTAGCCAGGCTTGGTTGTGCACAGCTGTAGTTCTAGCACTCAGGAGGCCAAGGCAAGAGGATTGAGAGCTCAAGTCCAGCCTATGGCTACATAGAAAGACCTTGACTCAAAAAAACAAAAACAAACAACAACAACAAAAAACAAATTAAGCTTTTGTTTTCTTTTTGTTTTTTCCTAAGATTTTAACTTTCACATAGCTAGCTACAGAACTAAATTAAAAGATCAAAAGATGAATTCAAATTCACCCCTAGTTTTTTAAAAATTCTCAACAATTATACCCTGGAATGAATACAAAATACCATTTGTTTAAAACAAAAACAAAAACAAAAACTGAATTTCTATAGGGCTTAGATGTTGCTAAACTTCTCACAGCAACCCGACAGCTCATCTCTTTCATGTAAGTATATGTCTAAAGTAGTTGGATTCTTTGGTCATCACCTACTCAAATCATAGTATGAAAACTGTCATGATCAGCTCTGAAATCTCATACATTTAGGGATAAGTTTTATGAGATTAAGATTTCAGGGTACATTTTCAATTCCCCTTTTTAATAGTGCTTTTAAAATACCACTTCATCTTTTATAGTATGGCAATTACATTAGGAATTAAGAAATAAGTCTTGCTCTGATTCTGCAACCAGGTAAACTCAGGGGAATTACTTTGCCTTATAAGTCATTGCTTTCAGATATAAAATGCAGGAAATGGATAAGAAGAGCTCTTAGGTCTCTTCCAATTTTGAGATTATTTTTTCATGTAACATAAACAATGCTTGCAAATAGGAATTAGCAGATTATTAAAAATCTTTCATATGCCATAGTAACAGGGATTAGTTTCTAGAAGTACAAGGTATTCAAGTTATCAAAGCAATTGCTTAAAGGAAAGATGTGATAGCAAGTCAAAGTTTATATTGCTGGATGTTACATAAGCTACTCTGGTAGATGTTCTAATTTTGGACTTGGTAACAAAACTTCAAGAATTGATTTCTTGCTGGGCATGGTGGCGCACACCTATAAGCCAAGCAACTAGGGAGGCGGAGGCAGGAGGATCGCAAGTTTGAGACCAGAGGTAGTCTGTGTAACTTAATGAGACCCTGTCACAAAAAGTTAAAAAAAAAAATGAGCTGGGGGTGCAGCTAAGTGGTCCAGCACTTGCAGAGCATGCAAGTGTGAGGCCTTGGGTCCAACACCCAGTACCGCAAAAAAAAAAAAAAAAAAAAAAAAAAAGAATTCATTTCTTGGAGGGACCTATATAGAGAAAGATAATGAACTGAAGAAAAGGAGGAGGGGACAAGAAGAAAGAATAATGGGAGAAAAGAAAGGAAAAAGCACATATGTTGTTGTCCTTACAGCAAAATCAGGATATACCTACATAGATGTGCTTCCATTGGTGGTAAAGAAGGGAAGGGATGGGTGAGGGGCATCATGAGAACATAAGGGGGAAGTGAACCTGAGCAATGTGCAATGAAATACACGTACAGAAATGTTATAGTGAGACCTATTATGTTGTACATTAAACATTACCAATACATTTTTTTTAAATAATTGATTTCTTGGCCACATTCTTTCAAATAAAGACTGACATAGAGCTTATCCGTAGTCCTGGTGGGCATGATGATAAT
This sequence comes from Pedetes capensis, assembly GCA_007922755.1. Lineage (NCBI taxonomy): Eukaryota > Metazoa > Chordata > Mammalia > Rodentia > Pedetidae > Pedetes > Pedetes capensis. The sequence continues at coordinate 80,332 of VMDO01007282.1, forward strand.
GAGACACCTAGCTCCCCTCCAAGGAAGAACTTGCTGCCCAGCTAAGGGGAATGTGGTCAGCAGTTAGCCTGAGGCTGCCAGTTCTTTTAAGGAGCACCACAGCTGCCTGGAGACACCTTGCCTCTGTCACATCCTTTCCAGAGCATTCTGCATTGCAAGATCAAGTAGAAGTATGAAAGCTCCATGGAGGACCTTCAAAGGAACTCAAGTCCCAGGGACCCCTGCAGGGTTTGTCTAGAATTTTTCTGGGCCTGCATCACAATTTGACTTCCACTTCTGTCCAATGCTGCTTCCTCCCCTTTCCCTTCAAACATGTTGATCCCTTAGACATATCTTGTATCAGGAACTCTGTATTACTATCTGCTTCCAGGGACCCCAGATTTGGACATCTGTAATCAATTTAGAAGTAGTAATTGCAAAGTGGGCATTGTAACTCATGCCTGTAATCCCAGTGGACTGGAGAGACTGAGGGAGGAGGATTACAAATTCGACGCTAGAGGCAGCCTGCACAATTTAGCAAGACCCTGTCTCAAAATAAAAAAATAAAATAGGGGCTTGGAATGTAGCTCAGTGATAGAGAACTTCCCTAGGATGTACAAGGCCCTGAGTTCAATCTCCAGCTACACACACACAATAATAATAATAATAATAATAAATGCATTCATCTTTCTTTACCACACATAGAGACAGACAAAGGTACTAATGCCCACTTCAATGTTAATAATGGTTATTTCTGGGTTGTAGAAAGTTTTCCTTCAAACTTTCTTGAGCTTTTCTGTTTTGCTTCAATTTTTCAAAAGTGCTGAGCAATCATATTTCTATCAAAACAAGAAAGTCATGACAAAGCAAGAAAAACAAATACCATATTGGTAATAAAATAGGGATAGGGTGAAAAGGGATGAATATACTTTAAAAAAAACAACAGTAGATTTTAAATCACAGCTAAACTGTATTTATTTCTTGCTATATGACTATAACTAGAAGCTTTGTAAGATTGAGGTGAATTATGTCTACTATTTTAATCTCATGTTAGTTTCCTAATTGAAATTAATACTAATGGGGTTTTGAAAAATTACATACATTGAAACAATTTACCAAGGCATAAGATAATCACATATATACATGGTTGCTATGGATTTTAAGATTTTAAACTTTGACAAAGCATGAATTCTTCTATTTATAAATCAAATTTAGCCCTTGCTTTAAGAGGATACAGGTTGGTAACTAGGCATATTCTACCCTGTGTGCCTCCAGGTGTCATTTTGAACAGGCAATAATTTGCAAGACCTTTCTTATCCCCACATTTTATGGAGAAGAGTTTAACAGAAATAGAAACGAAGATTGTATAATATGTAAACATCTTGTTCAGACAAATCTCAGACATCTAAAGTGCTTATTAGGATTATTTGTGATAACTAATGGCAAGAGGGACTGGGATTTAGCTCAGTTGGTAGAGCGCCGCTCTGCAGTCTCTGAGGTCCCGAGTTCGATTCCCAGCCCCTCAAAATGGGAGACGGACACGGCAACCCACTCCCAAGGCAATCCTGAAACAATCAGCCATTGAAAACCCTATAAGGGTCACTATGAGTCAGACATGACTTGACAGTACCTAACAACAACAACAACAATAATGGCAAGAGAGACCTCCTGGCATGGTATGGTGACATTTTTGTGCCCTGGATTCCCAGAATCTTGGCTAATGGTTCTGATCTCAGTGCTGCCAGGACCCATGCTCAGCAGGCCATCTCATGAGTGTCCCCTGCACTTGATAAGACAACCATTGCCATTGGCGAATAAGATCTTTTGGTCGTGAATAAGAGTAAGAAGTAAAAATGTCTGCTCAGTTCAACCCCTACGAGGTTAACATTTTCCCTCTGTAGTCCCCATTCTTTCATAGAATTTTAAAAAAAGAAGAAAAGCAAAAAAAGAAATCTTTGTTTTCCAAGTGCTATGTTACTCCAGCAAGAGTCTCATAAACAACCGCCATCCAAACTTTTCTTTCTCCTTTTCTTCGCAGATGCAGTTTCCTATGTAACCTTTCCCCCTTCTCCTTCTAGAGAATGTCAAGGGTAATCTGAAGATCAAATTCCCTTACAATGAAAACTTCTCTTAAAAAAAAAGAAAGAAAACAAAAAAATCCTCTTGTTTGAAATAACATTTGATAAATGGCCCTTCCTGCTACAAATAAAGAATGCAATTCACTCTTCATGTACATTGTTATGGGATTTTTAGCCACAAAAACAGACCAAGTTAGAAACAAAAGAAGACAAAACTAAATCTCACTAATTGAAATGGATGGGCCCAAAGCAAGCATCCATGGTCAGAAATATGGTCAGTAACAGTTCTCCCAAAGGCATGATTTGTTAGTGTTCACTGCAGCTGCATTTACCAGGCTGCAGCATATATGCAATGGCTTCCCATCCTTACAAGTCAGAGCAAAGATGGGCCCGTGGGGAAGAATAACAATAGCTCCAAAAAGTGGCATTCCAGAACTCTGGAGTGTATTTGAGACTTCAATTAAAAGCCCCTACCCACAGGTGGATTTCTTCCAAGCTACTGCCCTTTGGGCCCTTGCTCTTTCATGAGCCAGAAAAATGACCAGCCATCTATAGGGCTTTGTTTTCTGGGTGTGTTATGAGACAATGAAATAATGAATAGCAAACTCAGCTGGTGCCAGAGCTCAGTCACACAGCCTGGCATCTGGGAATCTGGTCTATTTACCCAGAGCAGCTGTAGAAGTTTCGAAAGACATTCCAGTTTGAAGATCCATTAACCCCTGAGAGGGGCCACAGTTTAGTACGAACATTTTTTAAGGGATAAATAAGTGTTGAATCCTGTTGAACCCAAGCCCAGACTGTGCTAAGAAAGAGGTGGACTAAATAATCTTCAAGGTCTCATAGACTCACGTGCTTCGAAGCTCACATTTTGAAGGTGATGGCAATTATCATGATAACATAGTTACAATGTTTTTTTAATGCTGTGTTTTGCTTTGTGAAATGTTTGAAGACATTTAAATAATGCCCTTCACTTTGGAGGTACCCTAGCCCTATATGAATGAGTGAACAGTTTTATAGTTATTGTGAAATACGATAAGAAGACTGTGCCTCATTAATTCATTTCACAAGTACTTATTGATTACCTACTATGGTAAACACATTATTAGGCACTTCAGATGGGGCAATTGTGTGCTATCATATTGTTGCACATAAACCAGAAATGTTGCCTCTACATTGGTTATAAGCCATGGATGTGAAAAATAGGAACTGAAGCCCTTAAACTATCACCTAAACCCTACAATTCTTTGTACTCAATTTATTATTCTACTATTTCTTCCAGTATTCCTGTCAAACAAGATATTTTATTATAAAAGGTAAATTTCACCCCCCTTTTTACTGCTGAATATTTTCATCTGCTCCTTCTTACTTTTGGAATATAATTATCCCTATATAAAATTTCAAAATCTAGGCCAGGCATAGTGGCACATGGCTATAATCCCAGCAACTCAGGAGACTAAGGCAGGAGGATCACAAGTTCAAGGCCCAAGAGAGCCTGTGTAATTTAATGAGAACCTATCTCAAGATTAAAAAAAAAAAAAAAAAAAGCTAAAAAAATGGGGCTGGAGGTGCAGTTCAGTGGTAGAGCACTTGTAAAGAATGCTCAAGGCCCTAGGGTCAACCACCCAGTACCATTTAAAAAAAAAAATTCAAAATCTAGTAATGTCTCAAGGTCCTATTCAAAACTCCCTATTCTCAATCCCTGAGGTTAAAGCATTTTCTCCTTCCTCTTAGTCCTTATAGCAACTTGTTTGAATACATTCTAGATAAGTTATACTTATTTATATATGGCCTTTCACCCTCTCTCCTTCCTACTCTTTGAAAGATCCCCCAAACCTCAAATATGTATGATCATTGAGATTCAATAGAGTTCAGCCCATTCTTTTAATAAATGTATAATGATCTTCACACATAATTCTAGATCCTAGACTATACAGTCATTATTCAGAATTTTAATTAGATGAACACTTTGTGCCACAATTTGAGCTGGATTTGGGGCCATCTGTATAATGTGCTTTACCTTTATCGATCAGGACTCATGAGGAATACAGAACCTACCCACATCAAATGGTTTAATAGTGGTTGTTGGAAGATTAGAAGACCTACAGGAAATAATGACACCATCCAGAAAATAGTATTAGCAGGATGCCTAAGGGAGAATGCAGGGTTAAATAGGGCCCAAGAGCCAATGCATCCTCGTAAGGGTCACCACCTTGACAGGCTGTCCAACAAGAGCAAGGACCACAGTGTTACAGGGAATAAGAGATCTTTAGGCTTCAGGAGCCTGCAGCCATAGCCCTGTGGTATCCAATCCCATCAGATCTCGGAAGCTAAGCAGGGTCAGGCCTGGTTAATACTTGGATGGGAGATCTCCTGGGAACACCAGGTGCTGTAGGCTTGGAAGAAGGACCCGGCAACCTACTCCCAAAAATCAATTTGCCATTGAAAATCCTATGAACAGCAGAGAAGCACTGACAATAGCATTTCGCCTGTTCTATGCAGGGTCGCTGTGAGTCGGATACCAACTCCATGACACCTAACCACAACAACAACAAAGCTTATGGAAATCTTTATTCCATACCAGTAAGGCAAGACCAATAGGTGGCTCAATTGAATCATTTCCAAATACTGAGCCCTGAACAAAAGGGACCTGCTTTTTTATGCGGTCTCTGAGGGAGGTAGGTTTATAAGAGTCAAAACAGCACAGAAAACAGAGACAAAGGACAGGGACAGTGCAGGAACAGACATGCACAGTTATCGAGGGGAGGGGTGATCAATTTTCTACTACAGGTGTACATTCCTTTGAGTAGGGATCAAAGAGACAGTCATTACATTTGGTATGTGGTCTTATCATAGCCCTGTTATCCGTTATAGACAAACAGAGCCTTCAAGATTGTTTAGATGAGGCATAAATGATTTAGGCAAACATCACTGGTAACGGGTTAAGTAACTACTAACTGAGTCTTAGGGAATGGGTAATACAAGAAAAATGGAGTCTGAGCACAAAAAGAAAACAAGGAAAAAGGAGTTTCTTTGGGGCCTTGCTTTACAGAGGGAGCAGCTCTCTGGTGGGAATTACAAATTTGGAGAAGATGCAGCTATTGCTGTGGATGCTACCTGAATTAGAATACAAACAAGGGCTGGTTTCTTAATTTTCCCACACTCCCATGCCCAGCCAATGCCTCTGATGAGTAGAAAGCCATCAAGAGCAGTAAGCAAGGGAGTCTGAGAAATACAGTTGACAAGGTTCAGTAACCTGCAATAAATAGCAGTGCCGAGGAAGGGTGGGTGATGGGTCCGGAAATCAAATCACCAGTATAGCCTCTTAATAATTTATATTCTATTCTTAACTGTGAGATAGCTATTTAATTTAAAACTATTTTATCTTCAATAAGAAGCCCAATTTGATTGTGAGATCTTTGAACATGGACAACTTTTGAGCTATTTGTGAACTAGACTAATCTAGTGCACAAAAAAATCATGCAGTATAATGTTGTTTATTTTTCCCATTCCTTTATATTATTTTTCTAGACTTTCTGCAATTTGGGTTACCTTCTCCTCTAAGCATCTTATCTTAGACTCCTAGCTGTGGCAGCTCATCCAAGTCTGACTTTGAGCAGATCTCTGTTACAGTTTCCTTTCTCATTTTCCTGTCAAACTCCATCTGGTAGTGCTTGATAATCTACTTTGTAGAAAAAGGTAAATACCTAAGTGCTTTAGCCAGTCTCCTAGATTCCCTATTATTCTCACCTACTGGTATTCACACTATAGTGTAGCATCTTCTGCTTTCAGGAGGGCTCAAAGTGGAAGTGATGATGTGTCACTTCCATAGCTGGGTCATAAATAACCTTGACAGTGCAATCTCTATCTCCAGTCAAACTTTAGGATGACAGGAACTCCAGAAGAAATATGATGGCAGCTAGGAGAAATCATAAGTGAGAAATGCAATCTTAGTCCTCCCCAAATTTCTGATCCTTAGATTTCATAAGCACAATAATGTTTTGTGATAACTGTTATGCACCATTAAATAACTGGTGACTTGGTTACTATCTTCATGGTAGTTCTTTAAAGTGTTTGTAAAGTCGATGCTTAATAATGCTAATATCTTCTATCTCACAGTACTTTGCAAGTTGCACACTAATTTTCTTCCAAAACATTATATTCTTTCTTATATTAAAGTTGGGAGGTGAGCATGACAGGGCTTTTTAATTAGTTTATCTTACATTTAAGGAAAATGATACTTAGAGTTTAAACAAGTTGCCCAAAGTGTCCTCAGCTGATAAACAGCAGAATTTGGATCCAAACTTATGTCTTCCAATCCAATTGCTCCTTTTGTATATTGCTGGGAATTTTTAGCACTAGAGCAAAGCAAAGAAAGAGGCATGGCATGCGATCTTCCAGTTGATCTTCAAATTTTAGCGTGCATGTACCTCACTGATCCACATTTGCAAGGAAAGAATCAAATGAGACAACACAAGGTAAAGCTGTGGAGCTGCTGTATGGTAGATAACAAGGCAAGAGTGAGCTCTGCCTGTTACAAGCAGAATACTACATACAACTGCTGTTGTTCATTCCTCTGTCTACTAATACTTTCCAGACCCTCAAATCTATGCATCTGAAAATCTAGCTGCAGCTTTTCCTTTCCAAGGATTTGGTCAAGATTATAGACACATGTGCTTGGAACGTCCTGACTCTCCATGTTATATAATGTGTTTCTCATTTGTGATTTCACTGAGGACTTCTAATATCTAGAACAGCCCCACAGACTCCAGCACACTTAATACCAAGTCCTGTTTGATAATATATACATTCTTTTGCTCTGAAAGATCAAAATAAATGTGCACACCAAGGTTTTGTTTTGTTTTATTTTTGCTGGTAACTCATTCATATTGCAAAAAAAAATGAAAATTTTAAATCCCTGCAATAAATTTATTTTCATGTCCTCTACCACTTTCCATCATTAAGTAACTAATATTCTGATCTTTTCCAAGTTTGGCACTTAGAGCAAAAGTAGATTTCTCACTGAGTTACTAGGTCCAGTATAAAAGACACACATATTCCTCTGCCTCTTCTCCTACTACCCTGAACCCTTTACTTGTAAGAAATCAGATTCAAATAAATATCAAAGATAGCACTGAGGAGGTTATGAAATGATAGCTTCAAGGGATCTTTAAAAGAAGAAGCCTTGATCCAACCACTTTGCAGTCTCCTTTCTTTGACCTAGGACAGTGATTAACCACTTCACTTGCATATTAGAATCACCCAGAGAAGCATACAAGCCCCAGGCAATGTCCTGAGCCTTACCTATGAGCAATGAAATTAATTCAGACTTTTTAGGATGAACCTCAGTCATCAAGATTTTCAACCAGTTCTACAGGATGATAATTCCAATATACAACCACTGTAGGGAGCATCAGTCTAAAGTATGTTTTGTTGTTGTTGTTGTGGTTAGGTGCCGTCGAGTTGGTATCCGACTCATAGCGACCCTCTCTGTACAACAGCGGAAACACTATTGTCAGTGCTTCTCTACTGTTCATAGGGTTTTCAATGGCAGATTGATTTTTGGGAGGGGGTTGCCAGGTCCTTCTCCCAAGCCTACAGCTTCTGGTTTTCCCGGGTGGTCTCCCATCCAGGTACTAACCAGGCCCAACCCTGCTTAGCTTCCGAGATCTGACGGGATCGGATGCCACAGGGCTATGGCTGCAGGCTAAAGTATGTTTTAGAGGTTGCTTAAAGATGACACCTTTCTCATTTCCCCCTACCAGCTTGTTTTCTAATCATGATTGGCCTCTAGCAGAAGGAGCAACCATAGTTGGAGATGATTGGGCCAGAATGATACCCAAAGTTCATGTTTTCCCCTTTCCTCTGCAAATCTTAAATGTAAGAATGTAAGAATACTGCAAATGTCTGTGTTTCTGCATTTTCCCCAGCTCTTGCAAGTAGTTATCTAGAAGGCACATTAGATCCTATTTAACAGACTGAAGGCAATGATGATAACAGCCCTAGCCTGTGTTAGTTGTAGCCACATTTTAGAAGTAATTGCGTTTAATGCTGCCCTTGTTTTAATAGCAGGCAGGATATCACTATAATAGAAGTTCATTGTTGCTTTGAAATGGCTCCCATGTGCATACTCTTGCCCTGTTCTACTTATTTAGTCCTGCCAGACACTTACATGCCCGTATTATAGATCACTTCTCAGAGAAGCTCCACATACTCATAAAGTTTCCTCTCCTGTGAGAGAGGCTTTGGGGCCTTTCTCCTAATCATCATATATGTCATCATCCCCTTTGAATTTAAGCTCTGAAAGTAGTGATCTGTTTTTCATAACTCTCTGTATTCAAGTGACTATTACAGTAATCTTCCCGTAATGGATGTTTTACAGGTGCATAAAATAAATGCATGCAAGTGTCCTCTGCCTAATTTCCCCCACAGAGGGGCTGTTTTTCTGTGTTGCAAAAAGTAAAGTTATAGAATGACAAGATGATGCAACAGATCCTTTTCTGCATTGTGTTGTTTTCCAGAATTTCAGAGTAATGAACAGTAGAGATCCTTGAACATTAAAATTATATAAGCTTCAGCATCTAAATAAGCCTAAAGCATAAGAATGATCAAATTTTAAATATAGCTGCTTTGGGAGTGCTATATTTAAATGTTGGGGAGAGGTAGTTAACCTCAGCTTGTATGCCCAATTCCTTGGGTTAAGTTTATATCTTATAGTGCCTATATTCATTTTGTTTTCCAACTCATATATGCTGGACATAGTAAAATTAAAATTTTTAATTGTAAATACTTTTAAAGATGTCTGTTTTCTCTCTAAAAACTATCTTTACTTTTTTTATATTCTTATCCACCTGCAAGTTTGGAATGTTAACACTAAATAGAAATGCTAATAGGGATCAAGTGGTGATGTATTATCTTATTTGTAGTTTCCCTTTAATATATTATATTGAACACCTTAGCAAATAATTATCAATTGCTTTGTTTGCCATGCCCATTGCAATCTCACTCTACCTGTTTAACAAACATAATAGAAAATTGATTTTTCTCTTTTTATGAAAAAGGGATCAATAAAGACTAAGTACAGGGCAAATAGATTGAATAATAGGATTTGACTCAGGACAAACACTGAGAAAAGGAATATTATATAAAGAATAGTATAATATGATCATGCCATCCCCTGATCCCCCATATCTTGGTATTAATGATTCTATTCTATGCTAACAATCCCAAATAGAGGAAAACAACAGAAGAAAAAAATATATATTGTTCTGTATTATGGCTAATGGGTATTTTTGTCTGGCTGTTTATGGAAAGTGCTTTTCTTTTGACAACAATCTTTATAAACCAAATTTCTACAAAGAAATACATATATTACATATATGTATACATATTTCTTTGTTTTTTCAAAAACTGATAGGAAGGGAGCATGACCTTAGAACTCTTATGGTTCTATGAAAAATCTTTATAACATAACCAATAACTTTTATTGTGCTTTGTTAAAAAATAAAGATTAGTTTTTGTTTTAAAAAGATACATTCCCCTTTTTATTTTGTTTCAGTTATTCACACAAATTCACTGAATGCTTATTGAGCCAGTGAAGGTAGACAATCAAAACAAATAAGGTCCTTATTCTCATAAATGTATGTCCTATCTAGAGGAAACAAAAAATAGACAGGTAATCAATTTATAAGTGAGATACTATTGCATGCTTGTAAGAGTTAAAACTGAAATAAAACCATAGTGTGCCAGGCAACAGAATGCTACTTTAGATAAGGTGAAAAGTCCTTTGCATGGAGGAACCAAATGGCCTGAAACCAGAATGTTGACAAGGAGCTGGCCATGTAAAACCTGAAGCAAAAGAACCTTGCTTTAAGCAGGGCACAGTGAATGCTAAGGGCTAGCAGGGAGATGGCCAGTTCACAGCACAAATCATTGTTTATGAAGTCTGTCTGAATTCTGTTTTGAATTAAAGAGGAAATTACTGTGATTATCATCAAAGCATGACTTATGGACTAAGTCAGTCAGTACCTGTCCTGAGAACAGTGACGACTGGCATTTATTTGGTCACTTTAATTTTCATACATTTTAATTTCAAAGGCAATTTGCAATTTTGTATCTAGCAAAATTTCCCTATCAAATGTGGTATACAACTGAGGGGAAGCTTCTGATTTATCATTCACGTTATTCAGGGCCCAAATCACAATTTTTTTCTCCCAATAAAACACTATGACCACCTCACTGCACTGACTGAGGGCTTTTCAGGATTCAGTTCATCTTACAATTGCCCATTTCAACAAGATTTGGCTGCCCACCATCTGCAGTACAAATTTTGTCATGAAAACAATGCCAATTCCACAGCATCAAACAACATAACCGTGACAGTCATGGAAGGGAGACCATACCCACAACAATTACTAATTGTTCCTTTGTGCTGCTGTTAGAATTTTTCTTAAGAAAGATCACTCTCTAACATTAGAGCTGGAGACCATAATTCATTAAGAAGAAAAAAATCTCATTTGGTTTTTGGCTAAAAATGAGATGAGAATGTGTTTTGAAGAGATGAAAGTCTAAATTAGAAGGGGGAAATGCAAAAAAATAACTGAAACCTGCCTTCAAAAATTTTAGGCAAGCTGTCTCAGCAGGGAAACAGAAAAGAACAAAAAATTAAGAAACAGAAGTTTGGATAATGTTTGTACTATTAACTCATTATTGTTTGTACTTCTTTTCAATAGTATTACAGATGCAGAGAATTATTGCATATTTCCTACATATTAGGGGTGTTGTGACACATAAATAATGCATGGTAAAATATTACTGAGACATTTGCTACAATAGGAGAGCATCTGCATTTATACCTCGATAATTCTAAATGGTTCAATTAATGAAAAGTAATTAAGGCATATCTATAAAGGCACAGATTTATTGCTTTCAAGGGCACCTTCTCACTTAATGTAATGAATAACAAAGTTCTTCCAAGCAGAGGTCATACTAAGGTGTATAATTTAGGAGTGGTTGTAATTAAGATCATTGCTTCTTTGAAAAACGTGGTAGAGTATTTATACACATCTAACCTTCTTACATGCACTCAAATTTTCCCTTATAACTTTTAAAAAATTTTGGTTTTGCATGTGCATACATTCAATGTCATACAAAAATAAACCAATGTCTGTAACTCATCACTTTGAAATGCTCCTATATGAGAATGTTAAACATCACCAGTATGTGGAGTGGCCATATTTTCAGAACTAAAATTGTGACAAATACAAGAGTCATATGTTTTAGAATTTTGAGGATTTTAAAAATAATTTTTAAGGAGAATAGACCTGGCTATTAAAAAAGATTATCCATCAAATCCCAGGACACATAATGGCCATACCTAATATCCTGCCACTCCAGTTTTCAGCTGTGTTGACAAGCCTTCTGATGAATTCATATTTTTGCAGATCTTGCTTCCTCTCACTAAATGTTGCTGTTAACTTCATCTGGTGAATTCCCCTTCATTCTTTAAGCCTTGACTTAACTAGTAACAACTTCTATGTTTGAAAATTAGCTTCCGTCTATCATGTAATTACTAAGGGCCAGATTTTTGGCTAAGTGTTTTCCAAACATCCTCTCATTTATTACTTACAATAAATCCCTGGTGTTTTCCAGGTAAGAAAATTCAACAGATATTTAATGCAAGTGTTATCCAACTGTGAGAAAAGACCATTTAAATTTTATTTCCAATTCATGATTGACTAAAACTTTTTTAACATAGTAAAAAATGAATAACTAAAAGCATGAAATAAGAAACTATAAAAATATAAATCTCTATTACTACATTGAATACACATAAAATTATCAATCTGTCTTAAAGGTTTCTAAGTATACACTTCTGTGTTTTTTCATAGACCAGCTCTAACCCAGGAACTATACTTTGAGGAGCACTGTTCAGCAATTTATCACTAAGTAGTAGATCAAGATTCTTTTGATTCCAAGGTATTATTCTGAACTCTTTATCAAGCAGGCTTCTTTGCATGCTTCAGGAATCTAGACCAAATTGCCAATAGCCCTAGAGAGAAATGCTTTTCTCAGCCATGATTTCACACTAAGGCTTACTTCATTTCCTGTCCCCAGTTTAACCTTTCTCTGGATGATTGACAGTTGTTGTTGTTGTTGTTGTTGTTAGGTGCCATCCAGTCGAGTCCGACTCATAGTGACCCTATGTCCAGCAGATCAAAACACTTGCCGATTCTGTGCCAGGCAAACCATCTTATTTATGTTTAAGCCCATTGTTGCAGACACTGTGTTAATCCATCTGGTGGAGGGTTTTCCTCTTTTCCGTTGACCTGCCACTCTTCCAAACATGATGTCCTTCTCCAGGGATTGTTCTCTCCTGACTACATGTCCGAAATATGTAAGATGCAG